>WYDI02026979.1:0-61018 GCA_009867235.2 Psittacus erithacus | reverse complement strand
AAAGTTAGAAACACAGCGCTGCACCAGCCACTAAGAAGGAGAAAAAATGACTGCTACTGCTGAACCCATGACAATGTCTTTTTATAAATAGAGTAGATTTGAAGGACATCAATTTCTGTCCATCCAATATAACTGGTAAACCCAGGCAATTGTTGATTTAGCTAGAATACTGACTCTTTTGACTCAGTTTGTGATTTTATGCATTTGGAAATGCCAAAACAGTGCTTAGGTACAGTATTCTCTCACATTCTAGGTGAGATGACTGACCAGTGGTAACTCAGCAGTAAGTATGAGCAGGTAATAAAAGCAATGTCAGATGGAAAGGACCAAAAAGAAACCTCACAGGCTTGCTTTCTCCTACCTTCCTAGTATTTGTGAAATTATTGAAGAAAACTGCAGACAGCATCTCTTCTGCCCAGTATCTGTATGCAGCAGATAGCCACCTATTCATGTTGCTTCATCATCCATTCATTTTTTAATTCATCAAATCATTCTGCTTTCAACTCACTTGATATGTAACAAGCACCCTTTGCTTGTCTCACCTCCACCTCTGCCTCTCATTCTCCTCCAGCAGCCATCCCTGTGAGTAACCCCACTCACTGCAGAGCTTTCGCTTATAAAACCAGGGCAAATCCACAAGCTGTTCATCTTTAACCCAAGCAATTGACACAGATGATAAAGGTTTGGTCCCACTCATCCTCCCTTGCAGCTAGCTACAAGGAGATGTAGTGATGGTTGTTATACGGTTGTTTTGCCTGCATCTGGAGTACTTGAATGTTCTTCCATTTTTTTTCCTACTCTCTCTCCCTGTTGGAACAGTCTGTTCAGACAGCCTTGAGTTCACTAGTACTCATGTGCAGTATAGCCAGAACACCTGCTACAGGAGTACCTTTGTCCTCAGCATGGCTTTTAGTGGCAGAGGTTTCCAATCCAAAGACTGAGCTAGACCAAAGAAGCTAGCTCAGACTTGGCATGGTGTAACAAGTCCTGCAGTATCCCTGTGTCCAGGCATGTAGTCCTAAGATTAAGGCGTTGCTGGAAGAAAACAGATTTTTTTTTGTCTCAAATTGTAATAGTGCAGGTATGTCTACTTAGTTGAAAAATGCTTAGCTATCTACCTATAAGATGCCAAAAGAAATAAAGTTGAATGTAACAACTGAGTGAACTAGTAGTTATTGACTATCCTAGCACAGTGCTATAGTGTGATATTGCTGGGATTTTACTTATATATAGCTTATAATTTCTGACATTTCAGTAAGATGTAAATAACCCAAAGTCATACCATGGAACTGGCACTAAGAACATTAACAGATAAAACATGTTAAAGGTGCTGAAGAAAAGCTGTGCAACATCAGCTTTGTATTCAGCTCACCTTAGCACACTGATTCTCTGTGAAATGTAGGATATTGAGTCTGATCTATAAAACAAAATGAAAAAAAGAATGCCTGTGCTGTGCTAAAAAAATCTTCCTCTCCTAGATATGTTTTTCTGGGAAAAAAAAATATATATATATCTCTCTCTCTATATATATCTCTATCTTGAATATGAACACTAGAATGTATTCTCATTCTTGTTTCCTTGCATAGCTGAGATTTGGATACTGAGAAAAGTTACAGAGATATTAGTCTTCCCTATTTCTTTATTTCTACTCCACCTTGTTATAATCTTGGAAAGCACATTGCAGTCAAAGAGGTAAAAGAAACTCACACAGACATCTGTGAGCTAAATTTTAATGAGAAAAATACTTTGTCTGCAGGGAAGGGAGGAAAAACCATGCCTTTGCACAAACAGAATCATTAGCAACACAGAAGATCATTTCAGTGTAACTAATATGACTGAAGGGAAGTTATGCCAGTTTTCATTAGCCATGAATTCTCTCTCATTTTTCTGTAAATTATTATTTCTGCAGCCAATTGAGACAAATTAGGGAAATTGCATATTTGGTACTTGAAAAATTATGACTGCTTAAACTATCCGTTTCCTTGTTTAACAAGTCTGACATAGCTCCTCCCATGCCACCCAAGCATTGCGTCAAGCCACGCACTGCTGCCTGGAAAAGGCATTGATTGCCTCACAGTGCTCCTACAGAACCAGAAATTTCCAAAGACTAAACTTTGATTCCTGCAGTAGCTTTTCCTCTAAGAGCACTTTGAAATATGCTTTTCTGACTTCCTCTTGTGGAAAATAGTAGCCTTCCTCCATCTTCTGTGCTGATGTGTGTTTCTGAGAGATGAAAAGTTTTCTCTCAAAAAATGCTGTCCGTCACTTACCTTCATAATTCAAAAACTTCTCATGACAAGGTTGAGCAATTCGTGTTCTGCTGGCTCCTCCCTGTGTGCCACATCCTCTCACTGACTTTTAACCTAAATTTGATAGGAAACTTAAATATCACGCTAATAATATCTTTAAGTATCTTCAATAGTCCTACCTCACACCCACTCACCTTCTATTTCGCATGTATTAAGTCAGTATTCTGCTAGTGTGTAGGAAGCAATCTGTGTCCTGGCTCGGATCCTATGCTGACTGAATGACAAGATGTCTGTTACTTGAAATGTGCTGTATATGACATGACATCCAGGATTTCCACACCACTGTCCCTGCAGAAAGGACATTGCACCTAGTGACTTTCCAGATAGCTCTTTTAATACCAATAACTTCTATCTTTTACACTTCCTTACGGGCTCTCCCTGGATTCCTGAGACTCCTTGGCAATGTGTGTGACTCTCTTGTTAGGAGCTGGGAGGTCCGGCTTAAAGTACGCAGTTGTGATGTGAAAGCCCTTACAGCCCATTCTCAGTTTAGGACCATAAAAAGTTTCTTGGGATTAATCAGTTATCGTCTGTTTCTCTGGGGATTTCAGTACAGGATACAAAGGAGCCATGAGTATCAGCCTAAGAGGAGATCTCCTAGTAGCCATGCAGCTTTTCTGGCTTTCGGGAACATAGCATGCTCTTGCCTTGGCCCCTTAATGGCTGAGCTGTCACCAACCTGCCCTGCATTGTGCTTAGGAGCTTTGTGAGCAGAAGAATAAGTTCAGCAGTAGGCACTCAGCCAGCAGTCAGTGATGACCTTGTATTAACGTGATGGTGGCTACGTAAGCAGATTCTTTCTTCCTTGGAAACAACACAGATGATTGTACTTTGGAGAACATGGAGGGTCACTCGAAATCTCTAGGCTGTTCTGACAGAGCCTGTGAACAGCCTCTGCTTCTTCTGGGACGTGTGTAAGCCTCCAGAAACATTTACGATGATATTTTGAAAAGGCAAAGGTAGTAGTTCTTCAAAAAGCATGACTTTAATCTGATGTTAATGGATCTCAGTTATTGGGGTAGGATCACCACACGCCACAGAGCCAATCTTTGCTTCCTGTGGAAATGTAAATATGAGATAGGTGACTCATGAGGCTGTTTTCTTCTTTTGTCTCTGTGTATCTGTTTGTTTATATTAATGGGGCTGCTAGCAATAAATAAGTAAGCTCTGAATTAACGTCTCCCAAATGGAGGGAAGTTTTGGCTCAGTTTGGCACACTGAAAAGTGTTTTACAAAGCGTAGCATGGGTGTTCCCAGAGGGCAATGCTACAGTTTCCCACCTAGTGCTTCGGAATTTTCCTGTGCAGTAATTTACAGAAAGAAAATGACAATATAGCATTTTACCTGAAGATGGGAATCTTTCCACTGTATCTGGATCATCGAGTGATATGAGCTACATGGTTGGTTACTTCCTCCAAGTTCTTTCTGCATGGGTGGGATGGAGAGACCTAAAACCTTCCATGGTCCCACAGTACCAACTCAGAGCTAGAAAGCAGGTGCTCCCACGCATATGAAGATGGGGTACTTGAAGTAAGATTATAATCTAATGATGCTATGGAAGGAAATTCTGAAAGAAATTTCTATCTATTTGTTAAATTATGTGCACTTGGTGGAGTTGTTGCATTCATAACTGTGGTGATTGATAGAGGTATGTTCTACTATAAGTATAAATTGTGACCTGAGAGGGCTACAACTCTAATAGCTAAAAGTCAGCCCAAAGTAAGTATACATTGAATTCCATTCGATTAACCCAATATGTAAACCTAAAATAACTGCAAGTAAACTAAAATAACTGCAAGTAAACTAAAATAACTACAAGCAAACAAGTAAATTTTTCCTGGATTTCCTAACATTACTAAAGACAAAACCTGTATATATTAATAGCTGACACTAAATGTACATTTAAATATAAAGCATAGTTAGTATAATTACATATCTGTGCACATAACTGTATAGTGTAAACATTGCATTCATAGTCTTCTTATCTTTAAAACATATGCCATCAACAGGGAGGTTTAGTCACTTGATGAATGCAAAATAGTGAGTGTCTGATGCTCTCACTTAATGTTTTAAACTAATCCTGTAGCATATCAGTTCTCATTGTTTATTAGTAAGTGAAGTGCCATCTGTGTCAGAGACCTATAATGGCTTGGGTTAATGCCATCACTTCTAAGAAGAGCTACCCTCGAAGCCTGCTAAGACGTCTTAAAAGGCAGAATGCAACCATACCAGAGCAATGTCACATGAGCAAAATCTGAAGGAAAAAATTTGAGTGCTTTAGGAACATTACTTGGCACTTTAAGTAGTGTGAAGACTGAATTTGATTACAAATCTTGGTAGTTCCTCCATTTAACAGAAGAGTTACTATAGTCTGACATATTATTGATATATTGGAGGATGGCAGAATTATGTTGTCATCAGATTTGCATGCAATATTACTACAAACTTTAAGAACTTGTTAAATTTTAAAACATACTCTATTCAAAGGTACCCACAATAGTTTTTCCACATGTATTTCTTAAAGATTGATTTAAGCAATTTTTTTGTGTCTTGAGGTTGAAGGAGGTTTATTGCCATTATCTATTTCCATTATGATCTTGGAATAATCTGATCTGTATACAAAGAAATATTCTGAAATAATTTATTGTGATGAAATTAAATAATCCCTGTTTAGATTTTAGCTTTTTCTTTACATATGCATTATCACATATTTTATAGAAGAGAAAAACAGGACGTTGTAGTTCTGAAAGGAAACAAATGGACTTCAGGAAATTGCAGCAGATTCACCAATTAGCCAGAGGAGGGAGCGATGCATCCTTTCTGGCTGGTGAGATCAATGCTTCTGCCTATATTGAAATGTAGTAGCTATTTTGGCAACGTGGTTTTGTGCCATTAAACCTTGATTAATCCAATAGTAAGAACAATAGGTTATATTTTACTCTGCCTGCTTTAAATGAAGACAACCCTTATGTAGTCAGTAGGGATGCATAAGTATTAAAGGTAGTAAAAATGGGGCACATCTAAGCTCATAGCTGAAAATTTGATAGTGCACTGGGGATTCCTGACTCGCCCTGTGTTGAAGTGAAGCTTAAGAAATGAATTTGCATGCAGAGGAAGCTTTATGCATTGGGGGTCGTAAATAGTACACCAAGAACATTAGTGAGATTTAAAATCAGGCACAAGTACAAAGCAGAAAAAACATCTCCTTTTCTTCAGTTGTATCTTAGCTTCCAGGCAACATAAAGATAATGAGTGAGTTCTGTGAGTATCTATATAGCCAAGGGAGTAATACTGGCATAGTGCTGACAGAAAAGCTTTTAGAACTGCTAATCTACTCCTGTTTCTTAATGGAGAAAAAGAAAAGCTAGTGGATCAAAATTACCACACAATCAATCTTCTGTTTATGACAGAATTCACTATTGCCTATTAACACTGCTGGTATTTGATTGTAGTTAACAATAGGAAAGCCAAAATTACATTACACAAAAATAGAGGAAATATTATGCCTGTGGAAGGAAAGAGCTGGATGGGGGGCAGAGGGAGAGTAGGATAAAAGAAAAGGAAAACCAGAACCAGGAAGGGGAATAGAATCAATCTTCCAAAGTAATTAAATGTTATCTACTATTCTAGTATTTCCTTGTCATTCAATGTATCTTTAAAAAGGCAGAAGACTGAGAATGTATTTTTGTTGCCTACATATATTAATATCTATGCCTACAGAAGTCAGAAATATGCTAAAACAATTTTTTTCTGTTGCTAACTACTTTGGGTTCCAAATAGTCACTTTGGTTGCTAGCTACAGTCAGGGTTGTCTGTTCAGGAGCAGAAAAAGCAGCAGAGATCTTGCTTCTATATCCAGGAGGTATATGCTTGAAGTAGGTTAGCTACAGCTGGAGTAAGATCCCTCATTTTCTTCTGGAGACATACGTCTAAGTGACACCGGTATAAATGCATTGCAGAATCAATAGACTTGCTGGGAAATGGTACATGCATAAGTAGGCTCAAGAGCTAACCAGCTGCTGATAGGAGTTTGGCAGGGATAATACTGGTTTGAGGATCCTACTCCCAAAACAGTACTAACCCCATTGGATGCATTCTCATGTTTTAATGTTCCAGATGCCATGGCTTCTGCATGGGCTGTTTTACAGCTTGAGAGCCACCTCATTTACCTCCTTTATTTATTTCATCCTAGCACTCTTGTCATCCCCAGATCTCCCTCTCCATCTCCCTCTCCTCCTTGGCCTTTCACCCCATCAGCTGTCCCTGAACCTCTGAGCCTGTGCCTAGCACAGGGACAGGTAGCAAAGCTGTCCCCAGGAGAACTGCTGCCGCTTAATTTACTTGCATATGGCCCTGGTCAGTCTCTGATGATAGCCCCACACTAGCAGAAGCAACAGTATGTTGGTCTGCTGAAATGCTGTTATGAAATACTACATAAACAAGACATGGCACTGACAATGGCTTGGTCTATGAACTAGCTAGGTTGACTTAGGTAAAACTGGTTCCTTTTTTTTTTTCTTTTTTTTTTCTGTTTTTTTTTTGGTTTTTTTTCTTTCTTTTTTTTTTGGTTTTTTTTTTGGTTTTTTTTTTTGTTTCTTTTTTTTAGCAAGGTACCACTCCAAAGAAAACATTTTGGCTTGCTTCTCTTACGGTAGCAGTTTCATCTTAAATGGTAAAGGGCAAGAGTGTACTTCTAGACCCACTTTCCTCCCTCCTAAGTGTGCTCAAGGACTGTTTGAACTGATCACAATATAATTGTTTCTCTTTGATCTGACATCAGGGAAGGGAGCTGGAAAAATAACGGTCACATCTGCAGGTGATACACCACTGAGAAAAAATGTGGGGTTTATAGGAGGGCTATGAGACACACTGAGAAGCTTGTCCTACTTCCTTAGTGTTCAGTTTCATAGCTCTTTAAACTTAATTTCAAAGTGTTCATTTGCATAATTGCTGAAATACTGCTTCCTTTCTAATCTAATCTAAGTAATGCAATTGCTTAAGCTTATGCAGCCTGGCTTCTCAGTAGTCCTTGGTCTCCCTGTTTTCCTCATCTATGAAACATTGTTAGAGCAAATGGAGAAGTGGCAGCTGTTTGCATCAATAAGGCTAATGAAATGCAGGTATTTCACCGATCTCCACAGCACACAGCAGGCCAAATTTAGCCAAGTGCAGCTTCTAGAGGTAGCTAAGACATCCAAGGAAGTCTTTTTTCTGGTGAAACATGGTTGCATTTATATCCGAAGCATGAGCTGATTGCAGATAAGTGGAGCATCAGTGGATGTAGATTGCTGTAGTAACAAGTCTTGCACGAATTTAAAATGTGGTCAGTAGGTAAAAGTTGACATTAAGAAGCACATAGAGTCAGTGTAAGAGCATTGTTAGAGAAAAAACAGCTGCCAGTGGAAGAAACGATGAAGCAGACAATTACTAACCCTTCACCCAATTTAATTTATGCAATCTGCCATGGTCTCAGCTTTAAGCCTGGATTAAAGCCCCAGATTCAGTGCTGGGATAAACTGAATTCTGTGAGAGTTGTGCCCATTCACACAAACACAGAGGTTGTTCCTGTAGAATAATGATGTGCCTTTTTGCTGATAATTTTACCACTTGAATGCCAAGTTGCAGTCCAGAGATGCTTGCTTAATATTCCTGCTTCTCTCAGTGTAAAACTGGCACCTCCAAGTGCTCCTCTGCTCTGGCTGGTTTGATGTATCACATCACAAGCTTTCAAAAAGAAATAAAGGACTGCCTTCAGCGTTTTGCCTGGATCATTTCCCAGGCATACAGTGCTTCTTAGCAGATGGCTATACCATCTCCACTAGAGTCAGCAGCAATTTCCTTCCTATACCCGTAAGTGAGGCTAGCAGAATTGTAACTATCCTGTGCATCTATCACTGAAATACTGATGTCAGTGGGAGCCTACACAGCTGTACAGCTCTGCCTGTGTCAGTCAGAAGTGATGGGGATCAGGGATTAACATATAGAAGCCAAGCAGCAGCATCAACACTGAGACTCAATCTATTGGAATGATTTAGCTTTGGATGGTTTTATTTATTTTTTATTTAGCTTTTTAAATAAAGCTTCTCTCACTCAGCCAAGCCCATTACCTCCTATGTTCTTTCCTCTGTGGCTTAGGTTTCATGGGTTTAGTTTGCATGTTTGTTTTGCCTACATGGGACAGCTGCATCCAGTACATTTTTGCCTGTTCAGAGCTTTTCTTGCTTTCAGGTCATCCTTTTTCTCCTTCACTTGGCAAGTCATTTCAGGGAAGCATATAGATTGTAAGGGTGCATTTGCTTGTTTATTTTATGCACATGTCAGAGCACTTATATAATTTTTGAACATTTACTTGCTCACTGATCCTATAGATGATAACTGCACCTGACATTTCATATTTTCCTTCTAGCTGGGTTTCTGAAAAAACTTTCGAGAGCATTAACATGAAAATGACAGGAGCAATCCCTGCAGTTCTTTTCATTTTCTTCTCTCTGCAGTAAAAGAACATTCTGCACTGCTTTGTTTTTCAGATTGATGGCTTCCTGACACTTCTGTTTGGCCTTGCTAGCATTAATACCCTTACAGTAATCAGTGTGACTCGCTACATCAAGGGCTGCCATCCTGAGAAAGGTAAGGAATAACCTGCCAGGAGTAACTGGCAGGCCCAGTTCTGCTTTGTGCCTTGTGTAAATCTGTGTTTCTTTCAGTCACAGGTTGTATCAAATACAAATTGCCTGCACTGGAAACCAGAACATAACACTGTCGTTTACATCACAAATATGTTTGCATTGAATCCTTCCAAATCAACCCCAGTAAGAGCCAAATTATTACTACTACATTTTGGTCACCATGGGCTAAATCCACCCTTGTGCTAAAGGAAACCACACATCCTGCTGACCCTCTGTAGTCTTCAAAATGCAACCTAAGTAACTTCTAAGTGATCATTGTCTGGATCTTACTGTAAGCAATGAATTTCATCTTCTATGAGATAATGTTTGGGAAGAAGTTTCCAGTTGTTGATAAGATCCTCAGTTCGGAAGGGTGCTACCCATACAAACATTTTCAGTCTTCAGGGTGTTTTACCAGGGTTTGTGCACAGTAGGCATCATGGACTGCTTTAGATGGTGGAAACTTTCAGTCTGCGCATCTTGCCTCCAGCTTTTGTAGCAGCCTTCCTTCCCCACGTGCCACAAACCAGTAGAACTTTACAGAAATGTTGAGGAGCAAAGTGGTAAATGCTCCGTCCCTGGCAGTGTTTAAGGTCAAGTTGGACAGAGCCTTGGGCAATATGTTATAGTGTGAGTCATCCCTGCCCATGTCAAGGGGGTTGGAACTAGATGATCTTGAGGTCCTTTCCATCCATAACCATTCT
The DNA here is from genome assembly GCA_009867235.2 of Psittacus erithacus. NCBI lineage: Eukaryota > Metazoa > Chordata > Aves > Psittaciformes > Psittacidae > Psittacus > Psittacus erithacus. The sequence goes on along the minus strand of WYDI02026979.1, from coordinate 51,340 downwards.
ATGATTCTATGACGCATAAGTATTTCACACATAACCAAAGAAATTACCACAATGTACGGCAAGAGTAGGACAGATTAAATATTGTGTATTGAATGATATTCTAGCTTAACCTCAGTCGGCAACTCAGTACCCTGCAGCCATTTGCTTACAACACCCACCTCTCCTCTGGTAGGATGAGGAGAATTGGAAGAAGGCAAAACCTGTGGGTTGAGATTGAACAGTTTAATAATAATAACAGGAAAGAGAGAGAGAGAGAACAATAAACCCCAAGAAACGCAAGTGATGCACCATACAATTGCTCAACCACACACTGACCAATGCCCAGCCCATTCCTGAGCAATGATCGGCAGCTCCCGGCCAACTCCCCCAGTTCATATGCTGAGCATGATGTTCTGTGGTATGGAATATCCCCTTTGCGTTTGGGTCAGCTGTCCTGGCTGTGTCCCCTCCCAAATTCTTGTGTACCCCCAGATTACTCACTCACTGGTGGGGCAGGGTGAGGAACAGAAAGGGCCTTGAGTCTGTGTAAGCACTGCTCAACAATAATGAAAAGATCCCTTAGTTATCAACACTGTTTCTAGCGCAAATCAAAAACATAGACTCATGCTAGCCACTATGAAAAGAATTAATTTCACCCCAGGCAAAACCAGCATAAATGGTTAATGTGGTTTGGACATCTAGTAATATTTCATCTTTTTTAACAGGGAAAAGAAAATCCTCTGATTTTAGACCCAGCTTGTTTGTTTCTATGTAAAATTTAACATGCAACTGTTTTGTGCTTTTTACAAAATGGCAAAACATAAGTCTGAAGTAGAATTTGCTAATTCTGCACTGCACAACAAGCATATTGTCTCCTGCTTTAAAGCCATTCACTTCCAGGGTTCACAAATGGGCTTGAGCACAAGCCTGACAGATGCCTTCAAATTTAAGCTTTTCTTATGAATATGCCTTTTTTTTTTTTGGTCTTATTTTTAAATGGCTGTATTTCCCTTATTAACTGTTGGCATAGGAAAGCATTTATATTTCAGAGGTATGTTTGCCTTTCCAAATACTATTTTTTAACCAAACCATGCCATTGCAGGTCACTGCATCAGCAACAGCAGCATGACGGTGTCTCTGGTTCTCATTTGGGTAGCAGCTTTCTTCTGGTCAGGAGCTCCATTACTTGGCTGGGGCAGTTATACAGGTAACAGGTATCTTTCAGTTGTACCTATTCGACACCTATCCACTTAACTGGGCAAAGATTCTTACCTTTCTTTCTTGCTGTTTGTGATAAACCAGACCAATTATCAGTGGAACTAAGAGAATCCTTCATCATTCATGACATATGTGCAGAGTGTTGCCTGCTTTGATATCAGCTATAAAGAGATTTATTTTTTTCCTTTAAGATATCACAGGAAATACTTGGACCAAGTACATATTACCTGTGAAAAAAAGAGAGGTCAGAAATATTTGGCATGGTAAAGCAATGAGATAAAGGAAACTATCAAAAGACATCCTTCAAAAACTGTCAAGATTAAGAAGCTAGAGAAGAACACAGGTTCCAGCAAGTTAAACTTGAAACTATACTAAGTCAGAAAAATCTGGTGGAACTACTTGTTGAAAATATGAAAATTATAACAAAACAGCAGAAGAAAAAGATGTCAAAAAGTCTGTCAGTCCAACAAGTGATTAGGGTGCAAGACAAGGCCATAGTAAAAAAGAAGGGGGGGAAGGAAAAATTTTGAATAGTGACCACTGAGGTAATTCAATGGCTAAGACATATTCCCATAACAGAAAATTGCTTCACAAGAAAAAGCTGGGGAAATCTCAAAAAATTCAAGAAAACAAATATCTAGGAACAAATGGTAATGATACAGGAGTCCTAACAACTTAAATCTTGTGAATGAGATTGTCCAATTGTTCAGTAGTTACATGCTTGGATCCTGCATGCATCTGCACCCTTTGAGAAGTCATGAAATCTGTGAAGACTTATTAGTAGCTATATGAATATACTTTCTTATCAAACATGAAGGTTTGAGGCATCTCAAGACTCCTGAAGTATGGGTGTGAGAAAAGCATGCATTTCTATGATTGATTGGCTGAATCATCGATCCTAACCAAACCAAAATGTTGTCAGGATATTAGGCTTAATGGATGTTTTGTTTGAAACCAAACCAATCTGTTTATTAGATACTTATTATGTTATTTATGTTACATATATGCTTTTGCACAATGGATATGTCATAAACTTGGAGTGTTGGACTGAACATTTTCTGTGTATCTTCTAGCCATCTGTGTTTTCTTTTTACATTGATCTCATTAGCTCTTCATTTATTGAAGCATTTCAGGATTTCTGATATGCCTTTTTTGCCTTACACTACAGCCAAGGACTTCTTGGGCATAACTGCCTTTTCAGGGCATCAAACTGCCCCCATGGATTCTGTTTGTACTTTGTGTTCTATTCCCTGACAGTGGTCTTCAAGACCACTTCTAGCAACACATTTCCCTACCAATCGTAGCAGTTACAGGTTTCTGGGCTGACACTAAACTCATTCCACTGAGGGCATCCATGGAGATGCGAGTGCTGAGCAATGGTAAGTGCAGCAGCAGGCAGCGGGTGCAGGCAGACAAGGACCTTGCTGATTTTTGGAAATGCCACTTGCCAGTATCCCTGCGGAGGGAGAAAACAGAGCTCCAAATTCTGGCTTATGGAAAATGGGCAGGATTTTTTCTGCATGTCCTGTGGAAGCTATTTTCATTTTTCAGTCAAAAACCTTTGGAAACCATAAACCTGGAATTAGGTCAGATTTTACAGTTATCTTTTTTAATATTGAGGTCTACAGATGAAAAAACCAATGGAGACGAAAATCTATTTCTGTTACTGAGCACGTCCACACAGCAGCACCTAGGGCTTTTGATGATAAAAATACCAAGCTTTTTTTGATGAGAATCATAAAAAAAGATTTTAATCTGTTGCTGCTTTAATTCATCCTGTCTAAACCTATCACCTGTGATGAATTAAGGGATTTTTTAAGGTTGTGGGGTTTTTTTTTGTTCAGAATTATCACTGGGTGTCAGGGATTTCTCGTATTTCTAGGACTTGTTAATACTTGACTTATATAATTTTGGTTCATGCTTCATTTATTTGTAATTCTATTTGCTTTGATAGCTGTCTGAAAATAAACACCAAGCAGTTTTTTCCACTTAAAAAGAGAAATTAACAATTCACAATCGATAGAAAACCTCTAATGCTATTGAACTGAAGTTTTCTATCAAGAGGCATTTGCAAACACATTAGAGGGTCTAAAGAAGCCATAAAAATATTTAAGCAGAGACTGCACCTTATTCCTACTTCCTTTCCCTAACATACCTGATCAGCTAGTGTCCTTTTGTAAATCCCACTAGCTGCAGATCCTCCAATAAGCCCAACTTCCTTTCTAAAAGCCTACAGTTCCTTTGTAGTTGCAGAACTGTATGCTTCCCATTTAATAAAAGGTCTCATATCTTTCTAAGTATTCATGATGTTTCATTTTCCCATAATCTTTATCATTAGCTGTAGCAATTTGCTTTCATGGCTCTCACAAATTTAATTGTTTTTTTATTTCTATTAAAAGCTCTTCAATATTTTTATTCCCTACATTGCTATGTAAGTAATAACTTTGTACATTTGGCATACTGTGTCTTCCCAATTGCTTGTTATGCTATTACAGTGCTCATGTTGGGAAGTTACTATGTGGAAGATCATGACACGTAGGAGTAGATAATACACAAGTATATCAAAACTACTGAATTATTATCTTTTTTTTTCTAGTTATGTATCACAATTTTCTACCCTGAAACAACAGTTTGTACATTATGTATTTACACTGGAATACTAAACTGATCAGAACAACAATAGGCATTAAAACTTCTTACAGTCTTGCTGGTCTTGAAAAATTGTTTATATAGGATATTGTGTCACTGCTCATTAAATCATAAAGATCAATCCATTCTATAGTGCTTAAAAGAAGAAAAATACAACATTTGAACTGATAAATTAATCACTTAAAAGCAGATAAAAGTTCTGAAAATGCTAACCAACTTATTTTTTTCTTTCCAGATCGAATGTACGGCACATGTGAGATAGACTGGGCAAAAGCCAACTTCTCCACAATCTACAAGTCCTACATTATCTCCATTTTTATCTGCTGTTTTTTCCTACCTGTCACAGTCATGGTCTTCTCATATGTGTCAATTATCAATACTGTCAAACTAAGCCATGCATTAACAGGACTGGGTGATCCTACAGACAGACAGAGGAGAATAGAGCGGGACGTCACCAGGGTGAGTTTGTGTTTCATGCTGTGTAGGATTTTTTTCGGTGAAATCTATCTTTCCAAAAATTGGTCTCAATTAGAACACAAAAGAGGAAAAAACCAAAACAGCTGCTTTGCATTTCTCTATAATCTCTACCAACAGAGTCTGAACTCAGTGAAGAATATGAGGTTTGTTGAAAACTACCCTGTCACTTGGCTCATACTGGTACTACATCATATGAAAAATAATCTAAATATAATTGGAGTTATACAGCACAAAACAAAAATTTGGTTTGGCATATGTTCTTTTTTGTCAGAAGTTACGATACTTCCAAGCACACACAGAAGTTACGGTGGAGCTTTCAATTTGCTCATCATCGACATTAGCCTACCCAAAACCTTCTGAATTCATATAAACAAGCAGGGGTCTGTAATTATTTTCATTTCATTAGATGACACATTGCTTAAGCACATCACCATGCCAAAATTTGATATACAACTTCTACGTCTGCCTGGCTTCATCAAATCCACCCTTTTTCTTGCCTGTATTCTGCTGTGAGCCATGCATTCAGGACAATCTGAACATTTCCCTTCCAGCGAAGTGTCCAAGCTGCTATCCCCAGTGTATCTCTTCCCTGATGTAGCCTTCCAGAACAAATTTAAGACTGTTTTTCTTCTGGTTTTTAGGTTTCTATCGTGATTTGCACAGCCTTCATTATTGCATGGTCACCATATGCTGTCATCTCTATATGGTCTGCCTATGGTTACCCTGTGCCCAATCTTACCAGCATCCTTGCCAGTTTGTTTGCTAAGTCTGCCAGCTTCTACAATCCCATTATCTACTTTGGAATGAGCTCCAAATTTCGGAGGGACATTTTCATCTTGTTCCATTGTGCCAAGGAAGTCAAGGACCCTGTAAAGCTCAAACGTTTCAAAAACCTCAAGCAGAAACAACAAGAACCCTCTCAGAAAGAAGACAAGTATGCAGGAGAAATGAACCCCGCACTAAGCCCTGATTCTGGGGTCGGAAGTCCAACCAACACCCCACCTCCAGCAAACAGGGAGGTAGATATTGGTATTTTTGATACACCATCTAATAACCCTGATATTGAATGTGATAGACTGTAAGTTTTGCGGCCACTTCACACATGCATCCACTTTATGTTCAGGAAGACCCTCTTCAGATCCGTGCTAGGGTGATTTCCTAATTCCCGGTTTGTCTGTCTCTTGCGATATCACTGATGGCTATACGACTCAAGCAAATCAGACAGTAAAGTGATATTTTCCTTCTATGTAGGTACAAAATGTCATGAAGCACATTACAATGTGTTGCAGCATAATCAGTGCCAGAAACGTTTGATTTTTTCACGCGTGCAGGAAAAGGAAAAATGACTTGCAGAAATCATGCATACACAAGCAAAAGTAACTTAAATTGCTACCTAAATATGAAAATATCTTGTTGGTCTGCAGAATTATTTCCATCTTCCCTGACCTTCCCAGTGAGCACAGCCTGGCTGTAGCATTCAGAGTCAGGAAAGCTGGCCTTTAATTTTACTGATCTGCCTCCAAAGTGGTTGTTTTTTTACCGGACTATTAAGGTGGAGCAAGAGATGTTGTACAAGCAATGAAACCAAAAATCACACCAAGCTTTTAAGAGTACTGCTGATGTATGGCACCAGAGCTATTTACAAAATATAATCCAGCACTTCACTGCTACTTCTAAAGAAAGATTTTGTACCTGCCTGTGGGTAAAAAATGACTTTTAGGCAAATGTAACTGAGTGACAATTAACAATACTGATTTAAATAGCTAAGATGTAGGCTAAAATCTGTAGCAAGTCTATCAGATGTTATAATAGCCAATTATTCCACCAAGTTTATTGTACAGAATCAAAGCGAGGAGGTGTATCTTCATAATTCCCCGTCTTGGAAATTAACTGCATACTCAAGAGACTTCTGTAAAAATGTCTCTGCTTTAGCTGTGGAAATTGTGGATTCATTTAGTGCTGTTTGCAAGTTAAACAAGGGAAAAAAGAGGGGAAAAAAAAAACCACAAAAAGAAAAAACAACAAACCAACAGCACTGGTCGCTAACCTCACCGCTATTTATGACTTTCTGGAATCTCCCTGTCTGAGTGTGCTAAAACATTGGGGTTTTTTTACAAAAGTATGCTTTTCCAGATGTGTCTCTTGGGAAAGTTACAAAGAGTCCACCTTCATTTCCCCCATTACTCTATTTGTTTTGAGAAAATCACCTGTGTTTTAAAGGTAAAAACAAATAAACGTTATAAGCAACAGTGGGGAACTGTGTTTTCTTTCCTGGCCACAGATCTAAATGACAGGAGTATTACATCTTGTGGAAAATTTTAAGATATGGGTGCTGTTTCATTACCATAAATAATGAAAAGCAGATAAGCAAACAGTTTGCTTTCAGATAAAAGCGCATGCTGTAGCTGCAGAAATATATTAAATAATTTAGGGCAAAATCCTGTCACAGACAGATGAAGCCAGGCTTGCCTAGCCAAAGCTAATGCCCAGGTTTGAAAGCTCCTATGTGTAGCACAAAATCTACCTTGATAACCCTGCTGGACTGAGCCTTCTCACTGCTGAAAGTGCTTGGCTTTCTCTCAAAAGAAAGAGAAGTGACAGGCATCCCCATCAGATACGGTTCTCAGAAGTAACTTCAGGTGTGACAGAAACCTGGCCATACGCCCTTGATAGCCATAGATGCAGGCTGGCTTTCAATCTGTTTTCACTAATTCACAGATAACTAGGGAGAATGCTTGCCTTGCTGCACTGTAGCAATGCTGTTGATCTGCAGGATTCAGACACTGACATAGATGTGGAAAGGGCAAGAGGGAAGGCAGAGCAACGAGGCCATTTCTAAGAGTGCCCTCTTAAGAGTGCCAGCTGAAATCTCTACTAGTTCACTGAGCATGCATAGTAAGGTTAGACTGGAGTAGACAAGGGAGTAGTAAAAATGAACTAGAATAGAAGCAGAGCTGAGGAAAAATATAAGAAGGGGAGAACCAGATAAGCAGAAGAGCAAGGAACCACAGGATACATACCTGCTGAAAGACAACTAGAAACGGTCAACACAGAAAAAGCCTTGACTGGAGCATGACAGAACTCCCTTCTGCAAGGCTTATGGCTAGTCCTTTGTGGATATATGGCAACACTATGGGGCTGCAGAACTGTAGAGCAGAATACCTGGGTTTGCAGGTTATGAAGAGGATGGATGCCTTTGCGGGCACCAGCTTGTGCTCCTGGTTCAGTAAAGCAGGAGCACGTTTGCCGATCCACCTTGTGTGAGGGCACACAGCAGGCAGGCAGCATAGGCTTTCTAATAGGACCTGGTTATTCTATGAACTCTACCAGAGCCTTTTACAATGTGTTTTGTACTGAATGGATTAGTGTCAGCATAAATGAGATCTCTTGACTATTGCTAGTATCCATATGGTCTCTTATCATGAGGTAGGAGAACAATATTTATTCAGATCTTTTTCCCGTTGGCATAGAAATTTTGTCACATAGGTGTCTTCTGTCTCTATTTCTCAGCATTGGATATTACTGTGAGATTTCAATTGCTGGGGTTGGTTTCATGTATGACACACTAAAACTAAGTAGCATCATCTGGCAGAAGGCAGTAGGCCAGGCAATTTTACCATTTCCAAAGAGTGCTGTCAGCATTTGCTAACTTGTTCCAGCAGGATCTGAAATAGAGGTTAGCCTTTTTTAACCCTAGATGCAAGAAACCCAGCCAAAGAAACCTTGTTAATGTTCATTATCCATTTCTGTATTCACAGCCCTGCTGGCATCATTAAAGCACTCGAGAAAAAATAGTGTGCCTGAGTATAGTAAAGTCACTCTGCAAAAAGCTTAAAGCCCTTAAGCCACCATTTAAAATACGCCATTAGCTATTCTACATATTAACTTCCAAACATTTCCCTACTGTTTTGATTAGCTATTGATTAGTGCACTTAGCAGGTGGGTTCTTAATGGCTATGCAATTCATATATTTACAAGTGTATAAAAATCTCATCAGCTCTTATTTATTTCTTATTATCTATATTATTCATAATTATCGACATATCAGCATTATACCATAATTACTGCGGTTATTAATACTCACATGTTCAACTTGGCCGTGCAGGTGGATTACTACCATCCCTGTCACTGACACACCCTTTCACTTGGGCTACACAGTTTGAAAAATCATGTTAAACCAGGACTATTTCTGTTCGATTTCCACATTTAAAAATAGCTGCCTCTGGTCTGGGGGAAGGGGGAAGTTATAGCAATCAATCATTCACTAATTTATTCAAAGAAAACCTCTTGGTCCCACATTTCCCCTCCTGGCATATTTGCCAAGCTGAAAATTCTTTAGGATGTCAGCACATTGAAATACATAATTTGACATTTCTAATAGCAACATTAATAACTGTAGTTGGAGGGAGTGGGACAACTCCTGCAGTCCAGTCCCTGTTCTCACTGCTATTATGCCTTTTTGTCTTATGACTCATGTAAAAGCATTTCTTGCAGCAGAGACCAGAAAACAAGAAATCCTCCTCCACACCCCTCAACACAGTGATTTTATCACAGTGTGAACTACTCAGGCTTGCACCGCCTTGCAGGATCTCTCTTCACCCCTATTCATTCTATTCACCCTTTATTCTTTGCTACACAGACTGACAGGATAAGAACAATACAAAGTGTACCCATCCAAGCATGGCCTATGGTTTGGCATTTTCTTCAGGAGAGAGAGATGAAGACAAAAATCCCTTCCCTAGGGTAAGGCGGAACCTTGTTCTCCTTTTTCCTGGGTGAACGCTCTCACCTCAAGCAATAATGAAAAATATAGGTAATGCTACCAGGTCTGTGTTTTCAACTATCCTGAAGATAAACCAGCCTGTTGAGCCAGGCTCTCGCACAGTGCTGTGTGTGTTCCTCTGCCTACCTCTCAAACTGCTGAAGGCTTGGAGTCTGAACCTTTCAGTACATCAACAAATGCAAAGGATTTTTGCAAGCACTTTGGGAACTCTGCAGATCAAAGTGAATGTGCCTGCAGGGTCAAATGGTTCTTTATCTAGTATGTAGTCTGAAGGGCCCAATTCCTGTCTGCAGCAAAGGCTCCACAGTAGCTGGCCCCTAATCCCTTCATGTATTGATGATTTATGAATATTAAAAGCTACAATAAAGTGCAATTGAGAAAAAAAAAATAACAAACCTAAAACAAAATTAAACAAAAAAGGGAAAAACCCAACCAACCAAAAAAATAAATAAAAATAAAAAAAAACCCACCATGCAAAAAACAAAAAAGCAAATCAACAAAACAAAACCCCACCAAAAACCAAAACAAACCTCCAAGGTTCTCATGAATTAGGCGATTCCAGATGAAGCAACCTAAAAGCTGAAAACAGGATCTTCTCCAGAAGAACAGAGTGAAGGTACTACTGGATACGTGTATACACAGATGATACAAGAAGCATCTGAGTGCCTGAAAGACTCTCAGAAAATTTCAGACACCCATTCAGATTAAGACAGGTAGTTAAATGAATTGCACTGACTGCAGGAGAGAAAAGGAGCCTGTCATCTGGGCCTATGTTTTTTATCTACAGCTTTGAGTAGACAAATATGTATTTAATGCATACTTCCAAAAGTCCATTTTCTAGGTTGGAAATGATTTTTTTTTAATCTTTCTGTATTACAACAGCTCTTCATAAAAAAGAAGCAAGACTGCATCCGTCTTGATGTGCAGAAGTACAGGAATAAATTTCAGATTCAAAGGATGTCCAAATAGTACTCCATTAACAACACAGAACAGTAAGAAAATTACTAAATGGAAATAATCTGAATAATCCAATTGCTAATACAAAAATCAGAGCCATACTGAATGATAAATATCAAAATTAAAAAAAAAGCCAAAACAAAATCAGCTACCAGCTGTCTGTGCCGATAACCATCATCTGTGATGCTCATTGACTGAGACAAAAGCCCTTTGGGGATAACACACACACAGCATTTGATTATGCAATAGGATGTAACCTAGTAAAATGGGAGAGGAAGAAGATCATTGCAATAAGCGTCCTCCCTCATATTTGACAACCTCCAGTAGCCCTTGCACACCAGGCAGCCTGGCTGCTGGAAAGACCCACCACCAAGGCAAAGTGGGGATGATGCTGGAAAGTGCACATGTGGCTGGAGGCAAATCTGCTGGGGCTAGACCAAGGTCAGCGCAGGCTGCTCAAGCCGGAGGCACCAGTGTGCATCGTATCCCCTGCAACATCATAGAATCATAAAATAATTTGTATTGGAAGGGACCTTCAAAAGTCATCTAGTCCAATATTTGAAAAGGAAGTATGAAGTCGAGAATAATGCTTGGCGGCACAAACGAGAGCCTAAGCGTGTCTTGGTGGTGACCTGGCAAAGCCTTACCATGCAAAGATAAATTTCAAATTAATTCATCTCATATAATGTTCATGTAGAGAAATGAGAAAAAACTTAGTGAACTCAGGGCATGCTTCATACCACTGGTAAACTGCTGTATAAAATGAACAGAACTAACTTTTCTGAGAACAAGCTAGCCAATCGCTGGGATAACATGTGGATACACATGGATTTAAAGTGAATAGAATGGGCTTTAGCTCATCCTTCACTGATACTGTGTTACCTGACAATCCATCCCTCAGCTTCCTCTGATGAAAAGCGTTCAAGTACAGCAATTAGTATGTGTCCCATCAGAAAAGAAAAAGGTCCTGGGAAAATGACCAGTTCAAGAATTGGAAAGTCTAATTCCGAACTCCAGAGATGACACACATACATCCCCACAATTTGGAGGAGCTATTACCAGACCATTCCCTATCCTTGGACCCATAGCAAGTGAAAACACTCACTTGCAGAAAGCTGGTACACCTTATTCTTTGAAAGATGCTACATACATTCTTAGAAAGATAACACACCTTAATGTGATGGCATGGAAAAGGAGTCCAAAGGAGAAAGGGTACAGCTTTGTGAAAGTCATTGATCACTGTCTGACAAAGAAAGAACACCACCACCTTGTCAAGTCTAGGAAGACTCAGATCAGCCATGCAACATATAAAAAGACAAAGAAAATGTGCTACCAAGACAGCAAAATTGCTGCTCTTTCCTCATATTCCACTTTTTCCTGGGATGACACAATCCACCAGATTCATGCTAGCATCTGCAAGGACCAGAGGTGTAGCACAGTATATTTGCCCTGTGGGTGCAGGTTAGACCTGTGTGTGGGGAGCTGTTGCCTATTAGGTGAGCTACAATACTGCTTGAACTGGCTATCTTTTCTTTGGCAGATATATGTCACTGCTAGACCTTGGCTAAATTCACAAGAAGTTCTTCAGCATTTCAGCTTCTGAAAGAAATCAGAGGTTTTACAGAGGTAAAGCGTGGGAAAAGGTGTCTCTCAGGGGCCTATGAGGAAAGACCAAGCTAGCACTAGGATAGGTAGTCAGGTATGGCTGCAAATCAAGTAGGCAAAAACCATAACATCACAACTTACAGCTGATAAGAGCAAGGTTTTATCAGCTTCTGGGCTGGAACAGTATTTAGCAGACTTGAGTCTTTCTCAAATTAGTTTAGACCTCTTGTTTGCTTATGTCCCCCTCACTATCTCTGTGTAATGGTTGCTGATGTCCCACCCACATCCCTCTTCATTTACTGTGACCCTGAGGAGAAACAGCATCCCAGTTTCACATTTCCAATCTAACAGAAATCCTAGATACTGTTTTATTGCCACATCCCATACTGTACCCGATATGCAGTGTTGATAGGTGCTTTGGCAAGGGATAAGGAAGAGCACAGCCAAAACCCAGGAAGTTAGCACAGGTGAATACAACATCAAAACACTTTCTAATATGAATTCTTTCTGTGAAGCAGGCACAATTTTTCCCAATTGCTTTTCCTCATGCAACCTACTATTAATAAGGAGCATCACTATGGAATAGTGAAACCCAGGGAGTTCACAGAATGTTAGCTTTAACCTGTTCTGCCCCTGAAGAGCCCTTTAAGCATTTACCATATTAGCAGCAAAAAATAGGTCGCACATGTGTCAGAAAAGCCACTACCAAGAGCAATCTCTCTAAAGTCCTTCTCCAAAGTCCACATGCATTGAGGGCCATTCCCCCTTTACAACCATATGCACGATAAATTCAGTATAACAATTTTAGTTATATTGCCACAATCTATACCAGAGATGATACTTCTGCCCTCATAAAATTATATTCTACAATTAAGACCCACTCAGTGAATCTGCTCAATAACTTAAAGGCTCTTCTCTGATGCCTCCATCTGCAAAATCTGGAACTGTACTTCATCCAGCAAGTTCAGTTGCAGCTCAGTGGGCACAGTCAGGGCTAAGGATGCTCAACATACGGTGTCTCAGCTGTAGATTTGAAAGGATTTTAATGAAGATGACATGCCTCAGCTGCCCCTAATCCTGAAGAATCTGATCGCTTTCTGAACAGCAGAACAAACCTGAAGCACTTCTGACATGAAAAAGTTAGGTTTATGTTATTTCTTATTATGGGATCTTACACGGTAAGTGAAGTAAAAGTTGTAGTCTGGGCATTGGCAGTCACTAGCAGAGTTGAAATTATTTTCTCTTTTTAATCACAGCTGCAGATTTGCCTCCTCTATTGGTCTCATGAATTTGCAACATTTCACCAACCTACCTAATCTTCAAAGAGCAGAAGTATCCTATCATCCTAACCTACAGCTGGCCATAGGAAACCCCATTTTAAACTGACCGTTTTTATTCCTTAGGATAAGGACAGGACAGGAAAGCAAGTTTCTCCAGACTCCTCACAAAAAAATTAGCTCATCTCTATCTATCTATAAATCCCTGTATTACCCCAGGATACATACAGAGGACTAAAATACCAGACTATCAGGCAACAAGTGGGTATACTCCCAGCCTCTGGCTGCTATTCAAGCCCTTCCTTGACACCTGGATAAAACTAACAAGGATTAAGTATGCTCAGCAAGGCCGGAAACTAGCCTGATCTCTGCTGCTGGTCTCCCCCTTCAGCACTGCTTTGACTAAAGTCACAACTATTTCAGGCTTTGTGAACTAGGTGTGGGTCAATTTGACTTACTCAGCAAGGAGCTTAAAAAAACAAATAATCCAATTAATGAAAGAAGCAGAGTGTTAAAGTATTTGGAAAGGGTTGAGAAAGCCAGAAGGATTAGTCAGCTCATCCCTGGTGGAATGTTTCCCTCCAAACAAGGATGCGCAGAGGCCCCTTGCTAGTTTGGTGGGGACAGCAGCATGGCTGCTCTTTGAACCCCACAGTCCCTGGGACCATGACATTCCATTGGGACTCAAGAAACCAAGGCAGGGGGACAAAGACCCATACACCAGGCAGACATGTCTTGCAGTTAAATAAGCTCCAGAGACAAATGGTAACATTTGCAACTGCTGCCCACTTCCAATCCTACGACAGCATCTCAGCAAGGGCTTATATAAAACATCCCTCTCACCCACCAACTCAGCCTTCTTTAGGCAACAACAGTGAAATGTCAACAGTGATTTAAGAGCATATCTTTAGCCCTGAAATAAGTGTTTGTGCTTAGGCTGAGGGGAGGGGAGAGTGGAGTGGGAAGAAGATTTAGGAGTGTTCACAATTACTCACTTTGCAGTCACAGAATATATGTGTAGAGCTATTCATTCAAAAAATTGTTACTGGTAACAGCGTTCAGCTGCAGAAATACCTAAATATCATTTAAAGAGAGAAGCAACTCTTCTGCCTGCCTGGGGTGATGAAAATTCAGGGCCTTGGCCCTAACTCCTTGTACCATTGCTGCAGTCCTGATCCTTGCTGTGTAAAACCTTATGATTAAAAAGCCATGTGACCACAATAAACCCTACCATCTATGGTCTCCTTCAGAAAGGATCATCACAAACATTTCGTTTTCAAACCCAGGGCAAAATCCCCCCAGCCCTGAGTAATAGCTTAACTTCGGTGTTTATGGCCATGCAGTCTTGAGACATGATTACATCTGTAAGATCAGCTGTTGAGGCACTGAGGAAAACTCACAAGTCTTTCCCAACAGGTATGTTTGCTCTTGCTAGACCCAAGCAGCCAGGATCATGCCCACGTCCTCTCTACAGCTTATACCCACAAGTACTGAGAGAAGGAGAAACAGAGAGCATCAGAGGGCAAACATCCCCTCTCGCTTCTCCACCATGCTCTTCCTTATGGGTTTCCATATGTCCCTTGGAGCAGGAGCAGAAAAAGTCATACCTTTTTACCCTAGATATATGGCACAGAAATCATATTCAGTTGAAAGCAACAGCAACCTGATTAATTGTAACTCGCAAAGGTTTCATCCACAGCATGTCAAGATGAGGCCAAATCACTGAACAAGTGACAGGGACAGGAAGATGCCAAGGCTGAGTCTGCAGGATGAGGTTAGTTCTTCTCATTGAAATCCTTGTGCATAAAACTGTTCTCAGACTTCTTGAAGTTTTGTACCTTAGAAACAATAGCCACACAAACAGCAATAAATTACACGCTCTCCAACAACCATTTATGGCATAGAAACTCAAGAAACATGCACACACCACCTCTGCAATCCTACTGATGGGGCCTCCGGGACTGCTCTTGGTCCAACCTGTTGATTTCCATTCTGTACTACAGTTGGTGGCAGAAGTGAAAAAGAAACACCAGCACCAGTGGTAACATCTAGTTTCTAGGAACCATCTTTTTCATAGCAACTGACTGCATGGAGATTCACTTGCATTGTCACAGTGTTCTGCAGATGAAACACCGAAGACATCACACAATGTCTTCAAAAACTCTTAAATAAAAAAAAAAATAGAGAAAGGCAAATGAAATTTGGCATTTGCACTCGTTTCCTCAGCTCAAGAGGCTGCTAAGTTCTTGATCACCCATTTTCTGAATGCTGCTTGTTTGCTTGTCACCATTTGCATGCACCACTCTTGAAGAAAAGCAGAAGTGGTGATGGAAAAAGCTGGTGAGCAGAGAGCTGAACTCAGTTTCCCTTTTAACTCCATTTACCCATTGTCTTTCATTTCTTGGATCTCTTAGTAGGAATCAGCCTGATTTCATGCCCCTAACTCTGAAACTATCAGAAAGTCCAGCCTTGGAAATGTGAAACAACCTAAATGAAGTTCACTCAAAACTTCCGGTATCTAAGCAGAGATGTTTGGCAAACTGCGTCTCACACAGGAATACCAATCCCTTCCCTTTCTTCCTCAAGTGAAAAAAAACAGAGCAATAGATCAAAAGTAAACAACTACTTACAAGCTTTACCATGCCACAAAGTGAGCTTCTGATGGCATCCTGTCAGGCATCTGAGCTCCTTTAAATATTGAAGCAGAGTGTCTATGCAAACTATCCCAATCCACAGCAAAAGCAGCTCGATGGCTGAAAGCCCATGAGGAGGACATAGGTAAGCAGGGAGCTCAGCAAACACAATGGGGACTGAATGCAGAACCACTGTGTGAGATGTACCAGGGGCCTCAACAGCCACTATTTACAACTCATTTGGGCTGGCAGCAGCAGCTCCACCACTCCACACCAGAGCAAACAGCCAAGGCAATCAGTGAGCTGTAACGCACAGTAGTGTGTCATATTTAACATCGCAGCTTAGTTATATTCTTTATTAGCTCACTCAGGAGGGGAATGCATCATTTTGCGTGGCTCTGCTGGCCTGACACCTTCTCTTACACTGGTGTGAACCAGGACCATCTCCCCTGTTCCCTCTGCAAGTACATTTTGCAAGCACAACACGTCAGACACCATTCTTACTGATCATAAATGCCTTCCCTTTTGTAGTAAGGGACACACAGAAACCACCACCAGCACTGACCAGCCTGAGATAGACTCCCAATGGAGAATTTAAAGCAGCTTTAGGCTGCTCTTGGGCTGCCACTGGAGGCGCAGAAACTGAACCAGAATTTGAACGCATCAAGGTATGGCTATAGCTGTAAGTCACCAGAATGAATACAACAGCTACCTGGCTTAGCTTTTCTCTGACCTTAGCCATTCCTTAGTTTTCTGCCAAACCCATACTGGCACACCACAAAAACCAGTAGGATTTTGCAAACCGAAGTCCAAGCACTGACCTCATCACATGGTGCCGTGTTGCAGGGCTGCAGGTGAGCAGCAGGAAACATTTCCATTTTGCCTAGTCCTGAGCAACTGTTCCCCAGGACTTGCATCTTCACAGGATGTATCTGCAGAGCCCTGGATATTCCTAAGGGCAGTGAGAACCATGGGCATCCCTCACAAGGCTGGAAAACCCAGAACCTGTCTGCAGGCTTTGTTGCTGTTGTTGATGTTTTCGTCTTCTGACAGAAGACACCAGTTCTCAAACCTACTTGTTGAGCTGTTTGTAGAAGAGCTCCTGTAATACCATCAACCCAAAAGAGCCAGGGCTCTTCTACAGCAGCTTCGCTTGCTTGGGTTTGGGAACACAAGGGCTGGCTTAGGCCTGCTGGGAGTGATAATCAGCAGCAGAAGACAGCAGCAATCAGCTGCGGCTGATAATCACCTCTTTTGCCTTTGTGTAGCAAGCCCTAGGAGATAGGCTACTGATCTTTCTACATATACAGGTCTACCTCTGTATCTTCAGTAACCCTAGTACCTTTTCAAACTCAGCTCTGAAAGCTCTGTACTTCTCAGCTTTCTTTTCTGCAAAAGCTGCTTGCCTTTCTTTTCTTCTGATACTTTATAAGAACATGTAATTTAACTTTCCCTCTCACAAAACTATTCTTCTCTTTCTTTCATTGTTTGCACTTTGAAAAGAGCTTTCAGAACCTAAGGTGAAAAAATTTCAATTATTAAAGTATTTTGAAAGCACTTATAGTATTTTCCATAGTATAAAACACTCTGTAGGCATAAAATGTAGAGGCTTTCTTTACAATTCTTATGGAGATTTAATGCTGGCAATTACAACAATGCAAATCATATTTGCACCTTAACTGTGCTTGTGACTAAGCAATTTACTAGAAGTAATTTGCTTAATTTGGGAATCAAAATGCAGAACTCGCCTTGTAATATATGGTTGTAGCACTGGAGGCAAGGAACAGAGGATAGAGCTTATTCAGAGATTTATTTTTCTAATAAGATTTGAAGAGTTCTTTTTTTGCTTTTAAATGTAACAGAAAAGCAGCATTTCTTCTCAAGGCTTGATTTCAGAGAAGGATTTAAAATTGCATTGAAACTTTCTGTGGCCCTGAAAGGCATCATAGAGGATGGCTCTACTTTGCTATTCTATTTCTACATTACTGAGTTTATAGTTAATTAAATTGCTACAGCGTGGAGTGATATTTATGCATACTGTCTGTTTTCTGCTTTCTTTAAGTAGAAATGAATCATGAGAAATTACTGGCTTGCAAAAAAGTGTAGATACAGGCTACTGCGATGCAAAAACTTGTGTCTACATCTTTTGTCCTTTAGGGTACACTTCATTGTTCTGTATGGCTGGAAACACCCCAAACCACTTGATATTTGAATAAAATGGAAATGGGCAGCAAAAAGAGTCATAGCACCTCCTCACAGCCTGCCCTCCCCAGTCCATTTGCGCACTTATTACAATAAAATTAAGTCACAGATATCCTGAGCAGAAGGAAGGGCTGTGAGTTTCCTGCTTGAAGCCCTGCCCCACAGCCCCCACTGTGGCAGGGCTGTTACCAGCTCAGCTGCCCTGGGAGGACAACAGCATTTCCAATGTCAGGCTGGTTCACAAACAGCACAGTAAATTTTTGAATGTGTGTTAGCGGCTGACAGTAGTCTGGAGCTTCAGTACCTTCACACAGCAATGAACACCCTGATGGTGACTCGTTAAAGAAACACTGGAAACACCATCTCTCCAATCTGGCTGGAACTGAGAGGAGCAGAGGGATGGGACAGGGATGGGGAGAAGGGCAAACCAACCTCCAAGGAAGGTGTTGCCAGCACCTGGATCCACACAAAAAGATATCTGTATGGGGGCAGCTCCTGTGTATTCCACCCCATGCTGAGATCCCCTTCCTACACAGGCACATGGACATGCAACACCATTCTGTCCTCCACCAGCAGGATCCCAGCTGGAAATTTTACCTCCGTGGAAGCAAATGGATCTCTACAAGAACAGTGGGCAGGGAGACCGCAGAGAGCAATGTAAGCCCTTCCACAGTGAGCCTGTGCGCAGGGACACATGCAGAGAGGCTTTTCGTGAACTCTGGCAAATACCTTTTAGAAAGACACATACCAGTAGAAAATCCATTAATCCACCCATTAAAAACACTGGCAGTTCTGGCCCCACTGCATATTTGGACACTACTGCTTGCCAAAGCAGCACTCTGATTTCTGCATGTTGCCTCCAGAAACAACCTGCATTTTGAGCAGCCTTCAGTGCCAGGAGCCCAAGCTACAGAAGACAAGGATAAGGGCACCACAGAGAGGATGCATTCAGCTGCTGGGAGGCAGCCATGAGCTCTTTACTCATGAAGTGGCTTTTACTGGCATCATCTACTTGCTCTGACACCTGATGCCCTACAGAGCATAAACAGAAAACACATCAGGAAAATAGTCAGGAAGAACAGACAGAAGACTGTTAGCGGGTTTACATTTTCCAGGCCTGATTTGCAGTGAATAGTTGAGCTTTACTGCCAAGGTAAGGGGTACTGGGATCCAGAGTGAGGCCTGGTATTCTTGGCAAACTGAATTAACAGTGGCAGTGATAACACATGGCTTGCACTGGAAGTACACAGATAGGGACAGTGCGCTGAGAAAGCCATTTGTATTTTCTGAGAGCTGTGGTCCTCAACTGCAAATTTCAGCTCTGAATCCAGCACTGCTGAAACTTTTGATCAACAAAGAGCAATCTCCTGAACAGATGACTTTACTTCTCATACAAGGAGCTTTATGCTGACGAATCAGGTTTTATATGAGTTAGGAGAGCAATGAAATATATCCCATTTACCCTGGAAAGACTCAATCCCCACCTACACTGGATTTGAGATGAGCAAAATCCATATGCTGCACTTCCTACAGACCCAGTTCTGTTCAGTCACCATACATTTTTGCTTGCAATAACTGCAAATTCTGACAAAAACAGTTCTTAAAATTGATTTCCGTTGTGGCAGCCTCTTGGTTTCTGATAGTGGACTGGTGAGATATAAACATCACAGTCCACCTTCATAATGTCACAGCTTTTAAAGCTGGTTACAACCTTTCAGATCCAAAGGCCTGTGGCCACAATCAGGGCAAACTCCTCCCAAGCAGACACCCTTGGCATTTCCTGATCCCAAATGTGATGAGGTTTGTTCCAGCCCCTACATTTACTGTTCATTTTATTTATGTTTCAACACAGCATTTGAGGCAGCCTCTGTTCTAAATCTGGCTTTGGGAATATAGGGCATAGGAGGTATGTGTAGATTCAGCCACATGGCAAAAATAATGAAGATTATTTGATGCCCATGAGAGCCCCCTGTTGTATTTCAAGTGCAAGTGTCTCCTCCATCTGTTTGTTTTTCCTACAGAGATACATATCTTGAAATAATTAAAGGAAAGCAATATCTGAACATTACTTCTTTCTGCTACAATCCAAAATCTGTAAGCAAACCCAGCTGACTCGCTCGTTCTAAGTAGTATTTGTCTGCATGCCTACAGCTAAAGCTAATGCACTGCCCATTAAATCACTCTCAGAGTATACAAACACCCTTTACAGATAGTAGGTACTTCGGAGTTTCCTCAAATACCTCATTACATTATCTTACCAAGCCTGAGTTCACTTTTCTTTATGTCTTTTAATTATTATAGAAGCAGATAAGGTCTAAAGTTTCCAAAACTTTAGAAAATCTTTAAAAAAAGAACTTCAAAAAACCAAACAATTCAAACACAAGACAGTTAAAATGGTCGCTGCTTAATTGGAAAAGCTCAAGCCTTCCATGGATCAGTTACAAAAAAGGATCCCTTTCCCATTTCCCACTATGAACCCTCATTTTTTGAGCCTGCCTATCTGGGACAGAAGGCTCTCAGGTAGACCCCACTTCCATGGCCTATGCTGCAGGAAATCCAGGAGAGAGGGGCTTATGAGCTCCTGCTTTAACATTGCCTCCTGGCAAACCTGAAAAGACTGTTTTTGTCACCTTTTGTCCCTCCCTTCCCTGTGGGGTGAACAAATGAACCAGGGACTTGGGTTTACTGAGAGAGCCCAGCTTCTCTAGTCTCAGGAAACACGGCCATTGCCGTCTTCACTGAGAAACACCCAGCGGTCAAATTTACACAGTGTAAGGTTTGTATCCATCCATTTAAGACAAGCACGCCAACATTATGCATTCATTTGGCCCATGAGGTCTCCTCATTCATAAAAAGTAAAAACAGATGCCTGGCTACCCAATTGCTCTAATTATTTAAAGAAGTTTCTGATGCTGGCAACAGCTACAGCATACATAATTCAGCCTCCGCACCTTTCTCAAACACAAGACAAACACATCAGTGTATTTTATATAAGCCTTCCAGGACATTGGTTATTTTATTTACCATCTATTTATTTATTTAGATGTAAGTGCTTTAAGCAGCTGAAGCCAAACAATATTAACTCCCTAGTTACCTTGCCATCTCAACTATATTTTTAACTTTCTAGTATGTTTTCCCATTGCCTTGTGTTCTTCAGGTTTAAATGGGTTTCAGACACAGATTGCCTTATGCATGAAAATGTGTAAGTTAATATTTTATTTCACAGAGTTTGAGAAATGTAGAAAAACTGCAGAATTTGAACTCCACTGCCTCTTGTTAGAAATTAAGGCTAATGTGCAACTTCATTGAATAGAGCCAGCACTGCCAGGTTGTGCATGTCATCTTGGGGTGCTATAACTTAGAGAAGATTCTGCTTTCTGATTCCTCTGGTAGTATTTGGTGGAAAAGGCCTGAGGGTAATTGCTTGAGAGCAGAAAACATGTTCCTTTCTGTTTAAGCACTTGGATGTGATTAGAGGTGACATAGTTAGGTGTGATCTTGCAGAAATCATTTCATTTGTCTGTGCTTTCTGTTTTTATATGCAGTCAGGACTTTCTAGTACTGGCTTATTAAGCCTGCAGTGGTCAGCTGAGAAGATAGATACATTCAGCAAATTCTGCATAATGATCAAAGGCCAGTTAGCTCAGCCCTGCATCGCTTTGATTCTTTGTACATTTCCTACTCGTAACCTGGACAGCAGATGACCTCTTGGAAGCAACTTATGGCCTTTGAAGCTACCCCACTATCCTCTGCTCTCACTTAGATGTTGACTTACTATGTGAACCTACTACATAGTAAAATCTTTCTCTCTTCCTCTATCTACAGAAGTTTGACTTGTTCATGTAAATCACTGCAGAAAGGCCAGCTATCATCAAAATATTATGGCCCAAATCACTAATGAACTTAGACTGAATTTGGACACCTGAGTGCAAAATTACATGTGTCTCTGTGGTGCCCTAACTGTTATATACAGTCATGTCATTGCCTGCCCTTAGCTCAAGGGCCATACCAGTTGGTGAATGTCAAACCTAACATGTGAATTTATTTGCCATTTCCAAATAGGTGACGTTTCCCCTATTTCATTTACTTTTGCATCACTGCATGCAGAGGGAAGAAACATGGGGGACCTTACATTTTTGTGTTGGTTGAAACATGTAAGCCCAATAGTTATATTAAAAACAAAAACTTGTTAAAAAAGGGCTTTTTTTAACAATTGCAACAGATTTGTAATGAAGATTAGATAAAGTGTAGAGAGCTTCCCTTCAGTGAAGTCAGATTTGCAGCAGTTACCCAACATGGCCTTTACCCAGCTGTTACCCAAACCAATGTTTTTTGAACAAAAGCTGTGTAACTGGAAAATTCTGCATGACAGATCATCTTAAAATGAAGATTTATTTAAGAGTCTGTGACTAAGCTCCATCAGCGTGTGTCTGATCTTCCAGGTCTGCTGCTAACCATGGAAATCACCAAACCTCCTTTCTGAGCCTTAGCTAGATTACCTCCTCTGTGTGCATTGACAATGCTTACACATATCATATCTCTCTCTGTTCTTTCATCTTCCAGAGTGAAGGCAGTATCTGAGTAGATCATAATTCAGTGCAGTCACTAAATTTCCCTCAAAAATGAAGAATCTTCTCAAACTCTCTTTGAAAGTTTTCTTTGAAAGTTACTTTGAAAGTATTTCAACTCTAGTCTTGTTCATTAGCTGCTTTGTTAAGGCAGCCAGGGGACAGATTAGTGTTCTGTGTTCCTCTGCTTTCAGGCTTCATAGTACAGTAGAAATAAAGCTACTCTGCATGTCATTGTTCCCACTTGGAAATTAATAGAACCGTGATTTTGCTAAATTTTACTGATAGGAATTACTGAACTGCTGCAGCTATGGGAAAGAGAGGCTATAAAATGCATCAGCCTTACTTAGTAGGTATGTATGGATATGAACATATCTGTCATGCATTAGTAAAGACTATATCCCTGAAATGTGTCACCTGTTCTTGGTGTGCATTCATTCATTTAATAATATTATCGATGGATCCTGCTAAATCCTGCTTTAAGTAACAACGAATGAAAATACAACACAGTAAAACTTAAAATCTACCACCACAAATAGTACTACCAGTTAACGTAAAACTCAAGTGGAGGCTGGTGACTAGAAATAATAGTGGAAGACATGAACACACACAGATATAGGGCATTTGTCCATTCCCTAGACAATAGAATTCAATGTCTATTGTCATCAAACCAGTGGTTTCCTGACTGCAAAGTCACCTCTTTTGCAAACAGATCTTTCTCTGTGGCAAATCCCAGCACCAAAGTGAATTCATACAACAGAGCTCACCTCTTGCTCCTGCACTTTGTGTTTCTAGCTCTTGGGTGGCTGGAAATTGCTTCTGTCGGGAAAGAGCACAGCAGCAGCACTTGGAAATGTTGTGATAAAAAGAGACAGCCAGTGACTTCCTCTGCGTTTTGTTTTTATACTCTTCAGCTCTCCATTACACACCATAAAGAGAGGCTGAATACCCTGGATAATGGCAAACCTAGATAGCTTTTCTTTTTCTGCCCACTCAGTGATTCTGCTCCGCTGTTCCCGGGATGCTCATTTCCAGGGTGTCAGGATGCTCACAGGCAGTGATGTAGAAATGTGTCAAACCACTAGCAGCATCCTTGACCCAATGCCCCAGTCGGAGCTGGCCTGCCTGGGAGAGCTCAGGTGGGTGCAGCGTGGACAAGGCCGCACCACTGCTGGGTTTCTAGAAGCAAGAGCTGTGCTCACACACCACTGCCTTTGAGCTAAGTCCTGCCAGGTCCACACTGGCTCTTTGCCCTTGATACAATTTACCCACAAATTAGATAATCGGTCCATGGAAAATGAGAAATGGATCTGTCAGCTGTTCCTTTTGCACAGCTACAACCCTGTAGGAGCAACAGTCAAGCATAACCTCAGTGCAGGTGCTGTCACTGCTCCCTTGACACCTTGCCCACCACATTCCACATGCCAGCATGTACACCCCTTAAAGAGCTGATGCAGGTGCCAGAAGCTGAACCTTACGAGGACTTTTTGCCTGTGCCAATTATCCTGATCATCCACTGCTTCTGACATCCCAGCTCCATCACTCAGCACTAGTCCAGCTACTTCTATGCAATACTATTGTGTGCTCTGCAGGCACAGCCTGAACTTTTGCCATCTGACCATCTCTTGGTTTGCCAGAAGCTTGATCTTCAGTATTCTCACACTGGTTTGAGATCAAGAGGCTTCATGGATAACCTGCTGACATGAGACTTTAAAGCCGTATACAGGGAACTCAAGATGTACATAGATGCCTGTGATTTCTGAAAGTAGTCTACTCAAGTGCAAAATAAGTGGCTGAATACCAGTGAAGGTCTGTACCCAAAGTTTTTAGATGATTTCTATCAGCATCTGCAGTGAAGGAGCTGTTGGGGGGACTTCAGCCTTCCACTAGCACTGGGAAATGACACATAGCCACTTAGCTGTAAAACCCCAATATTTAGATGTTTGGCGTCAAGCGCCTATGTACCTATGTATCTCTAAATGTCCAGTCCTAAAGTGTCATGCCTCTTGCTCATGATTATCTGAATAAAACCTCACAAAGCCTTATGAAAAGTGATGATACTCTGAAAGTATTAATTGAAATTAATAAAACTTTTTTTTTTTTTAAGTAAATTTTCTAGGTATATGTGCTAACAAATTTGCTAACTGGAGAGCCTTTCTGCCAGTCCAGGGCATTCTGCCTCTTGAGGAATTACCATGACAAACCTGAATTTCTGTATTAAGAGAATTATGACTTATGGATCATTACATCTTAGTAACGCTTAGTTACATTAACATGGAAGAGTGGGGAGTTTTTTATAAGCATTTGATGTTATATTGTTTGTTTATATGCTGAGTTTCTCTAAGTATTGGAGTAGAGATTCACAAATAACAGGTTATCTTTCACTTTAACCCAGCTAATCATTTTCCCTTAAACCAAAGATGTTTACAGGATGTTTGATCAGAAGTAGCTGGGAACCACATGTCTTTCTAATGTGTCTTTTAAAATCAACCTTTTATCTTTATACTAGATAATTTTTTTTCTCCAACAATGATCTTCGATAAAACAGAGTATGTTCTCTCATATACGTTACCTATACACTTCTGAATACCTAGGTGGAGTTGCAGATGATAATTTGCATTCCAGCCTCCTGGAATATAATACCAGCCCTTCATGTGATAATCTTGTAAATGCTTGTGAGATTGTAAATCTTGTGAGATTAGGAGATCTGTACAGATACTTTAAAAGAAAGTCAGTCCTTTTGTGTACCTCATCTTAATGAGTGCCTCCTTAGAGGTCTCTGAGCGCCTTTTATTAAATTCCTGCACCCAACTTGATCAGGAAGAAGTCCATGCTAACCTCAAGTCATACTTCTGCTTCTGTGTGCCCAGACTCACAGACTTGCTGCCACTAATCTCCCAACTTCAGGGAAACTGTTGAGGGAATGCAATGCTATTCATATGAGTAAAGGCATCACAGTCTGTCTCTTCAAAAACTAATTTTCCTTTAAAATTGGACTTGCACCTAACTAATCTGGCATTTGTAATCCTTCGAGCAGTGTATTTTACTCCTAGATACTAGTTGTAGTCCTTTCACTACAATGCTGAACTGCACAGAGAGACAACAAATATCAGCCAAAACGTCAGCTGAGTAAAGCTTCACTTCCTAGAAAAGAAAAACTTGACAAATCTGACATGCTAGTGCAAAAGGAGCACAGAAATCCCTACCAAAAATATGTGGGAGGGAACATATATTTAAAATAGGACCGCCTAATTCGGCTGCTAAATCAATGTAAGGAGCTCTGTATACGCCTGTGTGTGCGGGAGGGAGAGGGAGACACAGAGGGAGGGAGACACAGAGGGAGAGAGGAGCAGAGGGAGGGAAGGAAAGCAATGTGCCTTTCACAGAGCTGGGAGCTTGATGGGAATGTTTGATTAGCTCCTCTGTGAAAGAGAAAAGGTGTCCAGGCCTCCCTCCGCTGCCTGCCTCTCCTTCTGTAGAATAATGTTGGCTGGAGTTTGGGGTACAGAGAAACTTGGAAAAAAAAGCATTTTCATACTGTGTGGAGAAAAGGAATAAAAAGTTGCACACCTCAAGCAAGGTAATTCTGATGTCATTTCTCTCCTATATTTATTTATGGGGGGGGAGGGAGGAGTTGCTTTTTTGCCTGTTGATAAGTTAGATATTTTCACTGCTAAGTAACTGTAGTGATGTAATATTTTTAGCATTCCAGCTGCATGCATAGGATCAAAGTCCTAAGAAGAAGAAGACATAGTTGTAGAATGAAACTGTACTTTAAATTATACATACTTCATTACATATTTGTAAAAGCATTGAACCCCTACTGTTGAAGTGGACCCATATACTCACTGCCTTGAGCAGGGCTGAATTATTTGATGAAGAACAGTGTATATTAACCGCAACTCAATAGACATATATATCATTACTGTTCAAACAGTATGTAATAGGTAATGCAACTTGTTGGTAGGTGTAAAATGGTTTTGCTTTGAAGACTTTGCCTTTGTGTCTTTGATCAATAGGAAGGTGTGTGTTGTATCATTAATTAGCATTACCTGGCACTGGGGAACACTAATTTCCAACATACTGAATGGAAAATAGTATTATTACAATGATATATATTTATATGGTGTAAACTCCCTTGCTAGATGGGTGGATACAGATGTACGAATAGTACAGTAGCCTAGACACTATATATCCTTTTATGCTGACTGCTTCTTTTTCTGGTGGGGCTTCAAAAATGAATAATATTGTCAAGCCTGCCACAGTCATTCAGCTCTCTGCAGAGAGATTAGAGTCTCTATAAGTCTCTTCAAAATGCGATTTCTCTCAGACTAGTACTAACATGAACCAAACGCCCCAAGCAAACTTTCAGCCCTAGTTGATATTTTATTTCTAGAGTTATGGGAACTGCACCACATCCAGCGCAAAAAAAGTGCTACAGACTACAGAGGCAGATCCACCTTGGAGCATGCTATTTTTCCTCTAACCTCTCCAAAATTTAACACACAAAAAAACTCAAACCACACCACCAAAAAAAAGCAGGCACACACAGAGAAAAAAGTCATTTAGATGGCTATGTTTAGCCATAGTTTAGCAATGGGCTCATGTTTATAGCTTGTACTTTACTGTATACATTCTGAAGTTAAAAACACCGTGCATTTGACTACACTCAAAGAATATCTATGTTTTTCTGTATCTTTAATACCATGTTCTTCAGACTTTATTCAGTTCATCACTTGAACAACACTCATGGCTGTAAGACTGCTCTCTTTTAGAGATGCAAAGACAGCTCAAGCAAAAATAACTGCATTACACATGCACGTTTCTTTGTGAATATTAAATTAGTATCTTATTTTAAAGACATTTTTTTTCTTGCATGTTTTACCTAATCCTTTGAGTTGCTATGGTTGCTCTCACTGGGATGACAGGAAAGACTTGTATCTTTTGTCTTATCTCAAGCCTTGACTGTCCTGCCACTATAATTTAATATTGCTTTGTGTTTTCACCTGCAGTAAGAATGTTATGTTCTTAAGCTGTTCACTACGTTATGCAAGACATTTCTTTCCCTAGACTTATTGTTACACGACTTGCCTCTGGATGGTTGAACCAAATAGTTTTACTAGCTAAACCAGGTTTCCTTACATTTGGGGTGCAAAAAAGATACCCCACATGAATTCTTTTGTGTCTAATAAGAATGAGATCTTACTAAATCTTTCCTTTAGTGGAGACATTAACAAAGTTCTCCTTCTTCGCACAGATACTTGCTACTTTCCCAGAAGAAATTAATTTTTACACTCACTTTTGTCAACTTGATTAACTGGAATATTTCTGAGAGGGGACTGCCTGAGCCACTGTGTGAACGCAGAAGCTGGGAAGCCAGACTAAATACTTCATGTGAAGCAACAGAATTATTTAATATTTCTGGCCATTGCTTTATTGAAAACAATGCTAAAAATAAACCTGAAGATCTCATAACAGTGGCATCAAAGACTCAACTGTACCTGGTCTACCTGGGTAATTTTTAACTTTTCATTTTCACCTCCAAGCCAGAAATAAAGGTCTAGACAGAAAATACTTCCCCATAGCTTTACATGCTAACCCAATGCTCAAAACAGGCATCTTCAAGTCTCTATTTTACAAGAAGTCTCCTAAATATTTAATTAAGGGCACCTAGGTGAAATAAGCGATAGAAGTGATAGCTCAGTTTACTATCTGCAGCTATTGCTGTACTCCTCCTTCAATGTCTTGAGGCTAAACACATAGAAAAAAAAATACTGTGGTGCTCATAGACATGAGCTCCTCTTCCAGAGGACCAGCATGGGCATGTGCTGGGGCAGTGAGGTGTGTGTTGACCCATTGCAAAAGGGTGGGCAGGCACCATCTTTTCTGGATGGGTGGTGAAAAGCAATAGTCCAGGATTTCCTGACAACCCTTAAAGGGATGTTCTGACCTTCTGAATCTTCAAGTCCACCAGAACTCCTCCAGCATGCTGCGGCATCAGCTGAGGTTTAGACCTAACCCATTCAGGGCTCAGAAGGTAGACACTGAACAGATAACATGTTCTTCCTTCTGAAAGCCCATCCATCATATAGGTCTCATTGGTCTGCGTTGGAAAATAAAAACAGAGGAAAAAAAATCAAAACTGAGGTTTTGGGTTTGATTTGGCTTGTTTTAAAGAAGAGAAAAGCAACAGTTGGTGTATGTGTTGTATACACAAAGCCAGGGAGGATGCAGCTACAGCAGTCACAGGTCTGTCTTCCTCACCTTTCTCCTGTGGAGTAGTTTTTAAGGCTAGAGGCAGAAAGAGAAATAGGTGTTTAACACCTACTTAGAGCGCTTCAATTCCTCTTTTGAACTTGGCGGGGCACAAGGATGCCCCTTGTCCCAGGGCTGTCCTGGGGTGCCTGCGCTAGAGCTCAGCTGAGACCTGGGACAATGCGGCCCCTGTTCCGGGCCTGGCTGTCACACTGAGACTATAATTATCTCTCTTCTAATGACCAGCCAAGCAAGATAAGAGGTTTTATGCTATGTTTAGAAAACAATGTCTTACTACAAATTGACGGTTCATTCGCCTGTAAAAGAGCTCTCTAACAGTCCTAGAGCATCTGCCATTCTTTTGCATACCGGTTCCTTTATTTGCTGCACAGTTCCCACTTTGAAAACTTGGGTGAACGCTGGGCAGGCAGCGCAGCCTCCCCCTGCTATAGAATTGGTTCGGGGAGGTGCAGACGTGCCCAGAAGGCATGTAACAGTTTAGATTGCATCTCTATTACTAAATTAAACTCTGTTTAATTGAACTCCGTTTACTTCAGAAGCAAAGAAAGAGGCTGCCGGCAGTGCCGTGAGCGCTGTGGCGGGGTGAAGTAAGACTGCCTTTGCTAACTCCTGATAATACTCTGCGGAAGCAAGCTGCAGCAAAAAGCGGTATGTGAAGGGACTTGCTACAGATAAAACAGCAACATGTATTGCTGATGGGCTTTTCTTCCAGGGCTACGGCCCACAGACAGTCGGGGATCTACTAAAATTACGTAGGCTTCTAAGGCATCTATGGGTAGTTATGCTGGCCGGCAGAGACTGCAGGTTGTGTGGATGCATCTGACCCTTGTGACCACTGGGAGATACCAAAATGGGCAGTCCTGACAGCATGGCACTCATGGGTTAGCTGCCCAGCTATTTGCTCTGGGCTCTGCAAACGTTTTGCATCCTACTCTGTGCTGAGGCAGCTGCGCATTTAGTGGTGTCTGAGGGCGGCTCCCACATCCCTGCCAGCAAAGAGCAGAGCCCCCTCCCTCTTTCCGCAGCTGGCTCACCCTCACCTCTCTTGCCACCTTCTCAGAGCTGGCATCTCTGTTCTTCTCCACAGCAGGATGTGGCTGGGTAGCCCTGGGCTGCCTCTCCTATTCAGGCCTGATTTTCAGCAAGTAAACCCTAGGGAAAAACAAAAACCCACAAAAACAAAACAGAAAACTTTGATCAGAAACAAAATTTCCCAGTGACTTGGAACTGGAAATATTCCTCATGAAAATATAATTTAATTAAAAAAAAATAAAATAAAATAAAGCAAAAAAAAAATTACACAAAAAAACCCCAAAACCAAACAAAAAAAACCCCAACCAGACCACCATCTGCAGCTTTTGCTTTCCCTTTCGAAGCAGAGCACAGAGATCTACAGCTCATATCCGAAACTGGGAACACATTTGCATTCGTAAGAGTATTTACAACCACCTCTGCTTCATTCAGATCATCTAGTTTTAAGCAGTTCTTAACCTGACAAGTCCTACTCATGACTGGTTTTCAAGCACCCATTGAGCCCATTCTACCTTTGCTTTATCTCCAGAGCTCCAGAGTGCATTAAGAGGTTGGTGGCACACTAACATGATCCGTGTCAGTTATCTTTAATGTGTCCTATTCTACAAGGACAACCTATAGACACAGGTATAAAAAATACTTTCAAGATCAACTTGCATTTGCAAACTGTTTTTCAGCCTGTCACCTCATAAAACAGCTTTGTAAATGTAACACATGTAACACAGCAGCCAACAGTCTCTCAGCTGGTTTCATATGAGAAAAAGGCTCACAATTGCCAAGTGACGGTTTTACATGTGCCAAAATTTGAGGGAAAATTCTGAATGATTCCATGTAACTTCAGGCAATCCTTTAATGTCCCCACCAGGATGAGCTGGGGATTTCCAGCATCTCCAGCTTGTACATAAAAATGTAGAAATTTTTACCTCTCCAAAATCACTTGTTTACAGGGAAGTTTGGACATGGCCACCTCTGTGCCTTTCAATCCCCCTGCCAGGTCCCTTTAGGAATTCAGAAGGCTCCATTCTTTATTTTCGTCAAATACACAGTTTAGTCTGTAGAAGAAAGGTGAGACATAGAGGAAAGCTGGCAGCAGCACTGTGTATACTGGCCTTGGTTAACTTCAGTGGGTCAGTTATGAAAGGGTAAGGGCTCCATGACTCCAGGGGCTATTTTCACAGCTGTCAGTCAGCTGTGGACAATGGGAGCCCATCCTGCTCTTGTTGTTGGGAACCCATCTTTCTCACCTCTCTTGCAATCCATCTGCAGCACTCCAGCACTTTGTTCTCCAGGGTTTTGTGGAAGAAGGTTTTTGGACATGAAGCATATGAAGAAAGAGAGGCTGTTTGGAAATGAGGCTAAATGGAAAGGAGTGTCTCCCCTGCTTTGGGGACAGTCTTTCTACCAAACTACATCTCAAAATATGTGTTAATTTGGGATGTGAAGTCTCAGGCTTCCATGGTCTATATCTTCTGTTCTCAATGGTGTAGAAATACATAAGTTAAGCAATAACTAGATTTGAAGTGGAAGTTCATGTGGTAATCTTCTAAAGACAAAGTTCAGAACAGAATTCCTGAGCATGGAAGTGGATTATGCAATATCAAGGTCTGCAGGAGTAGTTTTGTTTTAAGAACAAAAGACCACAAATTACAAGTTCCTGTTCCAATCCACGTGCTATGCAGTTTTCCTTTTTGATCTTGGGCTCTCTTAAACAGAATCCTGTGATTCATCTCTGTGGCAAAACAGCAGGTTTTAAAAGCTTCTAATATGCCAAATTAATAAATCAGTGTCAATCTTGTCCTGAGACACATTTCTCAGTGTTTCTGGCTGTACCTACACTGTCACAATATCCAGGACCTGGCTCTGGAGACCACTTTCTCTGCCATCAAATTTTCTAGCTCTTCAAGTCCCCTCCAGGGCACTCAGATACTGAAGGATGCAGTTTTGGAAGCATAGCCATTCCTCATGTTTTCTGCATGATCCATATGTTAGAAGGCCCACTCCTGCCAGTTGCAAATGGCTGCCAACACACATGCCATAAGGCTGCACAGCATGACCCACATTACATCAGGTCTCTCACCAGCACCTCCATCAACAGCATATCTTTAAAAACCCAGCACTACCTATAATAGCCTCATTTATAATGCTGGCACCTGTGCAAACCCATAACTCACTTTCATCCCAAAAGCAGCATGGAGCCCCAAGATGTCTTCTGTAGCCATTACAGAATAGAAACAGTAGTCACAGGTCCTCAGTTTTCAAATGGCTCCCCGTAACAGCCACACCTGGTAAGAAACTTCAGCTTCCATATGCCTATTGGGTTATAGGTGGTCTACAGGCCAGCCCCAGGTGGGAAAGATATCACTGATGCAGCCTGCAGCAAAGCCGAAGCAGCAATGACCACCAGCTGGAGAGATCAGTCTGATGCAGTGAAAAGGGTTGCTGCAGCTTTTTACCATAAGACTTTGAGAAGCAGGACTCACCTTCAGCCCAGGAGGAGGAGACAGGACAGACTTCCACATCCAAACATCTCTCTGGAAATGACAAAAGAAGCATCCAACTTAAACACAGTAGTATTGGTATATTCTGACCAAAGATTAGACTAGACTAAAGACAATTCTTTGATGTTCTCTGTTAGGAATACGAAAAAGCACAGATCTAGCAAGTGGCCTTAGGAGCTCCTCATGGCTCAGAACAGCAGGACATGAATGCCACCTGCAGCAGGAGATCCAGACATACTTTTCGCACCTGGCTACCGTAACAGCTCATGCACATCCTCTAAGCATCCAGGTGACATGTAAGATGGCCAAGTACAATGTTCTGGGATGTGTGGTCAGGCATCCTGCCCCTCTACAGTTGACCCTGCAAGAAGACAAAGAATTTGGAGGTCCCAACAAAATAGCACTTGAAGATGACTGAGGACCATAAAGTACTTTGGGGTTGTTTTCCAATATGTGTTTTGTAGCAAACTCCCTTGAGGGACAGGTCAGTCTTTCCTAAACTAAAGGTTTCAGAGAGAGATCTAAGAGAGCTGGAAGGAAAGGTTCCCAGGCAGGAATAATGCAATTAGTCAGGAAGAAATAGTATTTTTTTTAAAGTACAAAATATATACAGGGAAAATGCTAAACAGTGCAAGGCGCATGAGTCTATCATTCTTACAGAGAACTACAATGCAACATTTAAATCACTTTCTTAACTTTGTTTCACTGATTTCCACCACAGAAGTATATTTAAGCTCAGTTTTTCACAATGTTTTTTGCAGCTTCCTGATTTACTGAAGGTATTTTGTTTAAGATGCATCCTTGCCCAAGTTGTCATTATTAGACATTGATGAATTCACCACTTACTGCCTTGTTTCAAAGCAGTGCCACATGGCAAGGTGGTTCCAGTTATTTCTCTTTTTTTAATATATTTTTATATAAATTTTCTGAATCCTTATCCAGCAGTCCATGGCTTTGGCACAAGGCACCAGTAGTCATACTGACTGCAGGAGATACTGAATTGATAAAGGTTTTCTGTGAGATATTGCATACATTTAGTAGCATGCTTAAGGATCAGTTTTGCTTTTGACCTAGACATATAACTCTCTTTTGTAGTAAAGGGATACATGTAGCTTTAATAAGCAGAGTGTAAACATTCTGAAGTTTCTCTAAATTTCTGTTTCTAAGTTTCTACCAAAAAAAAGGGTCAAGTTTTGTTTGAACATGCAGAGAAATTCCAAAAACCATCCCCAGGGTGATGTGCAGTTTCTTCAGTGCTTTTAACACAAATTCTTCACTTTTAGATTAAATATGTACCTTTGGGGGAATTCTGACACATTACAATAATTCTTAGTTTGGATGCAGCTCAACTGCAAGATTAGTCAGGCTCTTTTCACTGTGCATCCAGTCTGAGAAACATACCACACTTTAAAAAGCCGCTTTGACTTCTTAAAACCATTTGTTGCAAATAGAACATGGTGCTTTTTTCTGAAGAGTGAAAGAAATACAGCCACATTTCACAAAGCTAGCACAGCCCTCGGGCACTGCTGGATTGCTGGTACTTCCCTTTACCCTCAGTTTCTTGGGGAATGGCAGTGCCAGGGATAGATGGTGCCTGGCTGGAGTCTGACTGATGTATCAGAAGTAGTTAAATTACAAAGGGGAAAAAAGTTCTCTGCAACAGTGTGCAGAGGGAGCATGGGCTTGAGCCTGGGAGCAAGGGGGGCAGACGCTGGAGCAGACAAGAGCTGTGGTGGGAAGTAAGAGAGAGGGAGGGAATTGTCTAGACAGGGATTGGCAGATTTGAGCTAACAGTGATTCCCAATGAGCCATAAAAGCTGGACATAAAAATAAAAATAATTAATATATAATACATTAACAGAAACTTGGAAAGTACAGTGTAATGACCCTCATCTGGGTAGTCCAGATTATATTTATTCTGCAAGTGGGTGACATATTCTAAATGTATCTCTTCCTTTGCTGGAAAGGGGCAGGTCAGACCAGCATAATTGATGGTTATCTTGCTGAGACAGATGAAAAAGTATGATCATTGCAGGTTTATTTAGGCTCTGAGAAATGTCTGGCAAGTTAAATCACACTGTAGTTTTAAATAAATCACCTTCTTCTGAAAAAGGTCTGTGGAAAGTAGAGGAATCATTCATCACTGTTACTTCAACCTTACGTTTGTCTAATTTCAGGGCATTGCATGAACTCGAATTGGGTGGTTTTACTTGGCTCTAAATTGCTGGGTATAACATCTCTTCATTATACCTACCTGAATCAAGCTATTCTGGACTAAATTCTTCTTGCAAATCTGCATATAAACTCTTGTTAAAGTAGCTCTGAAAAAAATTATTCCTGTTCCTGACTTGCTGCTTGCCTCAGAGCAAAGCAAAGCCAGAATATCTCTCTTTGCTCCTGGAATGAGCATGTGTTTCACAGGAGCTCACTACTACATAAAAAATAATGAGTTCAGGGGGAGAGAAGGTCCCTATGTCCTCTTCCCCATCTGAATCTCCAAACCACAGGGCTGCAGCAAGGCTCTGTGGGCATCTTTTATTTCAGTAGAGAGGGAAGAGTGTGCCCAGGTATCCTCAGAACTCTTGGGAAGGGCACCCTTGGGGATGGCACAATGTCTCAAAAAATCTCTTCAATCACTTCATAGAGGGCTTGCAAAAGAAGAGGCCTCTGCCCTCTCCAGGGTCATTTTGAACACTTGTGACTTCTCCAAGCAGAGGCTATACCCTCTGACCAGTCTGAGCTAACACTGCTGTGCATGGGTAGCCAGAGTCTTTCAGGCTACACAGGAGAAGTTTCCATGTCCTGTTTGTGAGGGGCAATATGACTATACCCATTTTTGGCAGCTCACAGACCATCCAGTGGGCTAAACAGCCCAGCCTGCCTGTAGTTACCACACACTGACACCAGTAAACTGAGACAGTCAGCTGAACTTTGAGAAACAGGGCTGGCAGCTCCCTCTATATAGCAGTATGGTGTAAACCAGAGCATGGTCAGGAAGCGGAGCAATGTCCAAGCCCTCAGCACCCATCTCTGAAGCAAAAGGCAAGGAAAAACTGCACCCACCATCCTCCTGCTTTTGAAGGGGTCACTGCAATTGGATGGAGGACCAGTGCTGACCAGGTGTGGGATTCATGCAGCCACAGAACACAACCAGCAAACAGCCTGTAGCTACTGCCTAGGTGGTAAAGGAAATTATTCAAAATTAATAGCCCTGACTGTAATCCTAATGCTAGCTTAAGGAGCAAAGGCTCTTTAAAGCGAAAACACAAGCTGTCCTGAGGCTCAGAAACTCATTTAGCAGTGGTTTGGTTGCTCATTTTATTAAACACACAATTGCCTAATGTTTGATGTTCAGTGCTTCTTATAACTCCTTCACCACAAGAGAAAGACCTGCAGCCATAATATCCTGAGCTTCCTTGTTGACTCTTTCTGAGGCACTGGATAATTAAGCAGAGTGCACCATGGTGCTCTGAAGCTCAGCACTGCCTCCAAGAAGAATTTAAGGTTCTCAGTCCTAGTTCCACATACTTCTGGCTGTCTGGCCAAGATGTAGGGTTTGCAGCCGCAGCAGAGATTGCTCTGAAAGCTGAAGAAGGTTGAAGAATGCACACGGTACAAGAAACCTTCAGTTTCTTATTGACACTTCCCACAGTGTGGGCAATTAATTTCTTTTCTCCTCTTTCATATGATAATGTATGTCACATCTTACCTTTGCAGGTGGTGCTAGCACAGATACTAGCTTTCTCTTGCTTCAATTAGAGCAAGCCCCTTGCAATTTCCTTCATATATACCATGGGGACAGTGTATGAGCATGAATCAAAGAAGGGGTTAAATAATTTTTTAAAAAGAGACAAAAGAAAACAAAAAAGGAAATCTAAAAAGTTTTATTCTATAAGATGATGATCAGCTCTTGTTTACCCAAACCAGTTTACTCACACCTACACCAAGCCCACTTGATTTTCCCATAAAGGGCACATACTTAACTCAACCCACAGTGCTTAGAGATCATGTTGTTAACTCCACACTACTTGCTCAGACAGCTTTCAAACAAAGTCCAGTTCTGTTTTTTTTATGATGCCAGTGCTGCTGCCATATTACAACCCCTTGAGAAGGAAAACAATAACACACTATTGTGGTACAAAGAGAGTACACAAATTAATTTCTGCAGCACAGGAGATTACAGGAGATAAACTGCTTACTCCTGCAGAGGCAAAGCACATGGCACCAGCAAAGAATTTTGGTTTGCACATGGAACAGACAGCAGTGCCTGACACCAAAAATCAAGGACTTAAAACCTACACTTCCATCAGAAAATGTTATAGTTTGCCATACAGTGACAATTTATGTGGATTTAAACCATCTGTTTGTTTGTAGCATGTAGCAGATCTCTCTCAGATCTTTATAAACGTCAAACTGCTAATAAAAAGTCAGTGTAAAAATCTTACTTTATGTGCAGAAAGAATAGTTTACTAATTCTGTCTCTTCCCTAACATTCCAGCTTTTTTGAGTGTTTGTGGTAGGGAAAAAGTAATCAACATTTGGAAATTTGATTTAAAAAGTAAAATAGGATCTGCTCTGGGAAACTCTGAAGAAGCTGCTTCTTACTACATTTGAACTTCACATGGGATTAACATTCACATGTTAATATAGTGCATATACTTAGCTACTTTCCAGGCATAAGGGTAACTTCTGTTATGACAGTCTGAAGGATACAGATGGGAAAATGTACTCTGATAAACAAAGATACTGCATACAGTTCAGGAGATTTAATACTGGATGATCATTAGTTATCAGTACAGACTGAGACTGCAAATACTGCATTAATGGAAAATCTATAATGAGAAATCTCAGCAAAAATCATACTCCAGACTAACCCAAAGTAGAAACTTTTGGGTTTACTTTAATGAGATCTATTAATCTGGTAAAAGAAGAAAGGAACAATAGCTTTGTGTTTAAAATCAAAGTCTCATTCTCGATCTCGAGATGAAACATTCCCAACACTCCCAGCAGATCTACGCAAACTAAAAAGCCTGTCATGTGCATGGATTGGAGCAATGCTTTCTCTTTTCTTCCCAGAGAAACAAAAAACGCCACTGTTTTATTCCAGGCTGTTACTCCCTTTACCAGTTTGAACTAGCAGGTGCCATGCTCGTGCACAGTATAGATCTCATACGGCTTGTATCAGGTGACTCCCTAAACCCAGATACAATGAATGCACACAGACTTCCCACAGCAGAAATCCTGGAGCCTCTAAGCTGGACACTGTATGGTCAGCAGTGTAAACCCTCCTGCGCTTCCCCTTTGTGACAGCCCAAGGTCTGAAGGCCAGGACCCCCCTTGAGAGTGTTGTCACCAGAGCAGCGTCACAGGATGTCTGTGCATTTTTCCCAGCATGACAGTGCCTAGTGCAGCAATTCATAAAGTGGCAAAAATAAGTTTCTTTGCTATTATAATTTACTGCTATCAGGATACTAATACAAACTGCACCAGCAAAAGTGCAGAGTCCACAATAAGATACTTTTGTGTGTAGCTATGACAACAAATCCGTTAAGTAAATGTAACAGCCTGGTCCAAATGTTTCTGTTGATTCTTTTATTGACAAAATATCTGTCACTGCAGGCTAAGGGGTCTGCTGAAGTTATTTGCCCCCAGCAGGCTTTACATATGAACTCCTTTTAGGTTTCTTGGCCTCTTTCTGCAGAAAATTCATAATATCTTAGGAAAAACAAAACAAAAAAAAAGCCCATTTTCTATGTCCTTGAAAAGCAGTGCCAACAGCAGACTCTGCAGAGATTGCAATAGCAGCCAAGATTGGGGCACTGCCACTCAGGAGGACTGGGATCCTGGGACAGCTGGCCTTGGCCTGCGGACAGCATGGCTTGGGGCGCAGAGCCTTCAGAAATCCATGAGAAGTCTTGTGCAGCACTGATGGTACAGGTGGTTCTGCATTTTGTGAGACGTGAGAAGTAGTATTGGACTTTCTACACAAAGAACCCATTGGCCCTTTACTGTCTCAGACCTTTTCTACGCTAAAGAAACTGGAAGTGAAAATACCTCAGCGCTGAGCCAAACACTGTCAGGACAAACTCTTGCAGCTCTCTTTGGCTTTAAATAAAGATACTGATGATGAATTTATTCACCCATGCTCATATTAAGATGCTTTTTCCAAAGCCTAAATCAGTGTGAGTATATTTTTTAACGGTGCATGGTGTTTCTGCAAATGACTTGCTACCCTTATTCTGCCTCTTTGTTTTCTGGGGTTGACCTGAAGAGAGAACTCATTGCAGAGGGACAATTTTTTGATACCTCTGATGTGGTGATAGGTTGAGACATATAAGTGAGGAGAAAAGCATCTGAGCTGAAACATTGTCCAGATGTTATGACAGTGTCCTCTTAATCTCAGGTGCTCATGGGTGCATGCACACACATCCTCAGCAAAGAAACCAGTAATTTGGCTCACAAACTATGACACTATTACTTCATGCAACATCCTTCAGGAATGAACAGACATATGTTCCCCATATCTTTATGAGATTACATGGTGCAGTTTGATGTACAGACAATACAATCCTGTGATTATGTCTTAGAAGAGTAGTGAATGAACTTGTCAACCCCTCTCAAGTCACATATAGCCATAGAGTAACATGTGGAATGAAATCTTGGTATCCTGAGGCAAAAGGCAAATCTTGGACAGAAGTAAAAAATTAGTCCATCGGAGGGACTGGTTTTTTGGCCACAGCCCAAACACCATCTTCTCTGGGGACATCAGCTGCTCTACAAAGCTTGAGAAGAGGATGCAGCATGTGAAGACTGTGAAAGGTTGAAGAAGAATGCACAGTTCCTCTTCACTTACTGTTCCAGCACCATCTCCAATACCTCTAAATGCAGCCTGATGTATTCTTTTTCTTTTCAGAGCTCCTTAGCGACACATCCAGATTTTGGTTTACTCACCATGAAGACCACAGTCATCACAATCTTCTTTGGTAAGTACAGTTGATGTGCTACAACTAGTAGTCCTTGGGTTTATGTGTTCCTGCCCTGGCTGACGAGCGTCTGCTGGCTTCTTCTCTTCCCTTTGGACTCCATGGCTGATGAAGCTCTCTCTCAAAGGTAGGTGGAGTAAGCCTTGGCACAGCTTCTCAGAAGCAGGCTACCCAAATTTCTTGACTTTGGCATAGAAACAATATTAATTACTTGCAAAAATTTCTAAGTACATGACCAGCTACATGCGGTCCATATCAGATGGCACAACAGGCCCTGAAAAATGTCTGTAATGTAAAGATTCCATCCAAATAAAAATCACCTGGCTTTGGGTTTTTTTACATGGGAGAATCCTTTTCCAATTTTAATGTGTTCTTGCTCTTTCCCTGAACAAGAAGATGACAAAGGAAAAAGGCTATAAATGTCTCCTATTTTCTTTACCTTGGCAATCAGACAAGATCTTGCTTTTTGGGAGCATGTAGAGACTCCAGAACTTGCAATTCATCTTACATGAACACTCTGGTTGATCAAGCATGATTTCTTAGTGTACTTTACTTACATGTCTCCCTTTGATGGAGATCCAGCCACCACACAGCCTAACATTGCTGTATGAGTTTAATTGTCTTACTCCCAGGCAATATTCCCTCTAGCTTGGATCCTCAAGTCTAGGGTAGCTATTCTTAGTTCAAATTCTTAGCTACCTGTGTATTTTTTCTGTCCTTACTAAGAGATCAAATTATGTCCTCCACATTAAATTATGCCCTAACATTGCATGTAGCTAGGACTTTGCACTTTATTTTTCACTGGTTTGCTCCTTTTTTCCTAACAACAGTTTTGCACCAGTGACAAAAGGCCCCAATACTGCATCTGTCACTTCAGACACTATGAGACTGATTTTTTCTTTTGAGCAGGTTCTGGGAATGATTAAGTCTGTAAACTCTGCAGCATATCTAGAGGGAGAAGAACATAAAACAAAGAAAGAAGACTGTTGTTGCATATTCTAGCAAGGATCAGCCAACACATCATAGAGAGTTTCAATTCCCTTTTGAAAAGCTCAGAGAAGGGAAAGGTGAATAGGAAATTCAGGATATTTGTAATGAAGTTATTAATTACCCATAATATAGTATAAAATAAGCACAGAGAATGAAGAGTGAAGAGTTTTCCTATGTTGTGCACTTAGCAAGTAAACCTAACAACATAAGATGCATCCATATACTGTGCTGTATGTTTAACATAACAGTTTATGTCTCTTTCACTTTTAAAATCATAATTCTATTTACCAAAGAACATCAGTGCCCTTGTTGGGACAGGATACTGAGACACACCACACTAGACCCTCATACAGTCTGTAGTGCTGCCTATAACTGCTACCACCAAACACCACAACACGTGATTACAAGTTGACCTCCCTACCAGACTGTTAAGAAGGATCTTTCTCTCTATAGCTTCCCAGTTGC
Source organism: Psittacus erithacus (assembly GCA_009867235.2). Classification (NCBI taxonomy): domain Eukaryota; kingdom Metazoa; phylum Chordata; class Aves; order Psittaciformes; family Psittacidae; genus Psittacus; species Psittacus erithacus. The sequence goes on along the minus strand of WYDI02026979.1, from coordinate 10,748 downwards.
TTTATGCCCAGAGCATATTGTTTCACTGTCATCTCTATCACACTGATTACAAGGAGTTTCCATCACTTGTAGAATTACTGGGGCCTTTCATGCCTTTCTGGACCACATGATCTCAATGGTATCTTTTGGTAGTGAGTTTCACAGATGAATGTGTGAACTGATCTTTAATCCCCTTTAAAAAACTGCCTCACAGTAGACGCCATCTTGACTGCAAAGTTAACCAACAGGTAGAAACCTAGCTGTGCCTGAGAATATTCCCCTTGCATTTTTTCAACCTGTTGATTCTAATTTGGGAAATCTCATGCATAGGAGTTTGTAGTGATTGATGTTGACAGTCACCCTTCTTCCTGATACTATGTTTTCTTTGTTTTAGGTGTGTTTCTCACCTGTACGTATGCAGCTAAGGAAGCCACAAGGAAGATGAAAAAGGCTAGGCTATGTAAGTGGTCCCAGTAGAATTCTTGGCTGCTTTGCAGGTGGCATGTCTGATGCATAACAAAAAGGTGCAAAGTGAGGTTATATTGGGGTAACTGCTCACAATTGTCTGCAGAGCTAATGGAAGCATATATTACCTAAAAGGTTCTTTTACTGAAATCAAATCACTTAGTAAAGTGTGTGTTGTTGAGTGTGCGTAAAGGGAAAATTGTGTACTTCACTACTAAGATATGTCTTCATAGGTCATTAGGGACCACTCAAGGATCTAAGCAAGCGCAGAGAGACATAAATATGTGAAATGGACCTGCTGTAACACAAAGCATATGTAGCTGAGTAGCATGAGGCAAGTGGTGTGTGTCTTGTGCACTAGGATGTACAACTTTCAGCTCTAATGCTGTAAAAGCATCACTGTAAAAGCATCTCTGTCAGAAGATTATTTTACTCATCTAGTTGACAAATCAGCCCGCTGTGAGGTTGTGAAATCATGCTTTAACCCCTTGTTCAAAGTAAGCTGTACCCAGCAAACATTTTTAAAAAATCAGGACAAGATAATGGGCTGTGGCTGCAGCCTGGCATTGCTGATGGAACAGAGCTACGTGAGCACAGCGGGTGGTTTGGGAAGCATCTGCCTTGTGTGTGCTCAGTCCTTCCCTGTTCTGACTCACAGGCACCCCTTTTCCTAAGCCCCCCTTCCCACATGTGAACCATGGCCTGGGTGACTACATGTTTTTCTCTTTCCAGCAAAGTGTCATAAAGGATATTTCCTTCAAAGAAGCAAACACTGAAGATTAGAAATACCCTAAGGCTGCTTTATTCCATCCTTAGTTACAGCCACATCCCTCAGTATCAGGGGCATTAAGTGTTATTTTAGAGATGCAGAACACATAGGCGTCTTGTAACCCAAAACTATTGATGCAAAGACATAAGAGGAGGGTATCCCTGACACTCAGTTACTTGTTGTTTCATGACAAGATCATTCAGCTATGAAAACAATCAGTCTGACCTTACGAAGATTTTGTACTCACAGATGTGCCCCAGATCGATTGCGATGTCAAGGCAGGGAAGATAATCAATCCAGAATTCATTGCAAAATGCCCTCCTGGATGTCAAGATGTAAAATACCGTGTTTATGGCACAGACATTTATGCTTCCTTTTCCAGCGTGTGCAATGCTGCAATTCACAGGTGAGTGCATATAAATGAGCAAGGTCTCAGAAAAACCTGTCGTTTCAGTATAGGGAGTTCTCAGCTTTTCAAACCCTTTAAAGATCCTACTGCCTTGTAGGCTTGATTGCAGACTGCTCTTCTAGTAGAAAACCTGTGAGAAAGACCATGTGTGATGCAAGAGATCCAATCTTAAATAGTGCTGTCAATCCTGTACAATCGTGTATCCCTGTTCAGTCATGTCTGAACACGCTTCTCAATCTTTGGAGAAGTGTCTTGAGAGCTGCAGATCTCTCATTCATCCATAGCAAATTGCTATTCTACTGCTATTATTCAAACAGAAGATAGGATAGAGATGCTGCTGCTACTAATAAAGCTTCAGAAAAAACAGGCATATCACCAGGGATGAATGCATACAACTCTTGTATTTCTGGAATTGGTTTTGGTTCTCCAGATTTGAATTTAACTGCCCTTGACATCAAGAGCTGTCCTGCTACAGAAAAGTCACTGAAGCAAATTTATAACACAAATTTTATGGTGCAAATTTTGCTGAGTTTGACTATCCATGCAAAAATGTGCATAAAATCTTAATGGGGAATAACTTCAGCACCAAAACACACCATAACTGTAGGCAGTATGCAGGGGCAGGATGCATGCAGCTGAAAATGCAGTAAGAATTTATAAAGCCTGATTGACAACGTGACTTCATACTGAGTAATTTGAGCTACTGCAGTGTTTCCAGTTCTGTGAAATAGCTGGGATCACAGCTCAATACTTTTGGGACTTTGTACCTTACCTCTGCTCTGTGCAGTGAGCAGGCTGGCGTGCCTGCGTGCATAGGGCTGCCACCTCCTGGTGTCAGCTCTGCCCGCTCAGCCCTTTGCTAGGGGATGTCTGCTAGGTGACTGGCTTTCAAACCACAGATCCTTCCTTCTGATACTAGTGTACAATGGAAATTGTTTGTCTCTGCACACAGAGCTTGTCTCAAAGGGGAACTACAAAATACTGATAGAGTCTGCAATTTCCCCCGTAGCTCAAATGCTGTCTGTATTGTTGCAGTGAGGGTGTCCAGTTTCCTTGTTTGCCAGCTGGGTTTGGGTGGGTTCAACTTACATGCTACATTTCTGCAGACAGTAAATTTCCTTTCCTTACAGTTATATCATCAGCAGCTTCCTGCAATCACCAGAGAAAGCTACAGCTCTAACATATTCTTCACCATTGTTTGCTGCCCATTATTTGTTTTCCTTCCAGTCCTACTGCTCCTTTCGTGCCACAGTCACTTCCTTGTTTGCCTACTCTACTAATGATGCTGCAGCAGGTTGCATGCAATCAAGGTTTACTATTTGAAATGCATTTTATATCATGTCAAACACCATTTAATGTGCTTCACACATGGAGCCTGCCAGGTTTTCTACAGCTTCCAGCAATATTGTGTTCAGTTTACTCCAGGCTGAGGTCAGAACCAGGCTGAGTTTACTGCAGGTAATACATAGTGGAACTCAAAGAAAATGTTAATTTTTTTTACAAAAGAAAAAGTCAAACAAATGAGAGGGTTGCTCAGATTTGTATCTCTGTCATCACGTGGTTGGCTCCAAAACTCCTCTGAGTACCTCTCCTTGTATCTTCAGTCATCCAATCAAGCTTGCAGAAATTTTAATGAAGGCAGTAGCTTGTTCTTGTGTGCAACTAGGTCAACCTTAAACACAGGACCAGTAGATCAGTGAGAAGAGCAAACACATCCTGACAGTACTTCGTAACAAACTGCTCTTCTCTGTGTGGAAGAAGTACAGATATTCCTTAGCAGCAGACTTAGTAGTAGTGTCACAGCTCCACTACAGCCCTTGGTTTAAAGGTGAACGCTTCATACCTCTCACTTAGTTGAACAGTTTCTAAGGTTTTTTGGGGGGAATTTCTGCCTTCAGACACCATGTTTTCCCATTGCAGTGGTATAATCGACAACGCAGGTGGGAAGATCCTTGTCCAGAAAGTTGCTGGCCACTCTGGTTACCGAGGGAGCTTCTCCAATGGGGTCCGGTCCCTGTCCCTGCCGCGCTGGAGGGAGTCCTTCCTCGTGTCAGGTACCATGGTGGAGCACCAGAGCTGCCTGCCCTCCCCAGCTGCTCCCCACTGCCCAACCAGCGAGGCAACAGCGGGCAGAGGGGGCAGCAGCCTTCTTTAGAGACCTGTTTAGTCACCACAGGCCCACCCCACCTAGCTTTAGCATCAGTAACACATTTGAGACAGTTTTTATTATGAGCTTCCTATATAGCCTGACGAGAGACATATACCCTGCCAGCAGTGTGCTTGGTTCAGCCCAGTGTAGGTCTGAGCCCACTGCAGGGGTGGCAGGTAGTCTGAAGACATCTTTATTCCTGCTCTTGATGCATAAAATCAGAGCCTTGGTACTGACAGGAAGGTCTTCCTATTTTCACTCGCTCTCCGCCCTGGTAAGTACTGCTGCTAAGGAAACTAAAGGGCCTTTTGGCCATTTGAAGCATCCTCTGCCTGCACCTGATTTCCCACTTTCTAAAGTGACTTTTGACTTTTGTCAACCCATCTCAAGCCACATAGAGCCATACTGTGTTTATGCAAACCCTGTATTAATTAATTTGATTGGTGCATCCCAAGTATGTTATTAAATCTCCCCATCTCTGTTAGCCAAAGAGTTTTGATATCATTGTAGGGAAATCCATCTTAATTTAGTGTTCATTCATTTCTTGCCCCCATATTATATACAGCAGCTTACTTGCATTCACTGACAAAATTCACAGATTTTTTTTGCACCAGCTTTATATTATCTTCAACCTACCTGCACTCATTCTACCCGTGTGAAAGGAGGGTCTCATTTACATTGTTTTACCTACAATTTCTAAATCTAACTTCCTGCTGCATCCATGCAGGGTCTCAGTTCTTGTTGGTCGGTATTTAGGTTTAGGACAGGTATGATCAATTGATATTAACTAACTACATCATTCCTGGAAAAATCAACACCTCGAATGACTGTACAGCCACTAAAAGTAAAGAAATGTTCTTTTCATGTGAAAATGTGTGGACAGCAAAGGAGGTCTCAGAAACTGACCAAAACGGACCTGTCATCTGGTGTTCGCATTAATATATTTAGATGCATTTTTTACAGCATTCTGCTATGGGTACACCACATTATGAGGAGGATTTATTTTGGATAAGTAGGAATTTCCTGGAAAAGCTGAATTGTTACTTGCACTTGTTGCTGGCTTTTGCTTGACAAACAGCACATTGTAATTGTGGTACATAAATGGGAAATGAGATTTTTTTACCTCAGCAGCTGCTCAGTTGTTATCCTATAAAACTGTAGGAACTTTTGATTTATAGTAACAAATCTTTATTCTTAATTAATGAAACACTGTATAAGAAGACACAAGAGAAAGTTACAAGCACATGTAAAAGGAGGTGATAAGAAATCTTGGTATGTGTAGGCATGATGGGATTTCTCCCCCATGTGTTTAATTTTACACATGCTGAGTGCTCTCACTGATGTCAGTGGAACTACCTAGTTTATAAACTAGCTCAAGCAGAAATCTAACATAATGCATCACATAACATATATATTTCATATGTAAATAGGAAGAATACTTTCACTATACCTACTGAAAATGTAGGGAATCTAGAATTTTAGTGGGAAATTTAAAAGACTACAATGCCAGAAAGGCTGCGTCATTCATCTCAGCAGCCTGAGGCTGAATGCAGATAGACCTCACTCACAAAAAGAGATGAGTGGGGCTTGGGTTTTTGGGGTTTTTTTTACAATTTTCCAATTATCAGTCATAGAAAGACAGAGTTGCTTAAAGCATTCCCCAGTAAAAACACAAAGTCACCTAAGGCATTTTCAGGACAGCTTTAGAGCTTGAACTGAGTTCCCTATTTTCCAGCCAAATTCCTTTCTAAGAGGCCAGACCTGTGTGCAATACTGTACCTTGGTAACGTGCCAAGCGTTTATTCCTAGCTAGAATATTGTCGCCAAGAGTTTGTGATGTTTAAATTGTGAATGAGCATCCACATAGAAGAACACAGAAGAGGAATCCTCCGACGAAGAAGTGGCGTGATTTAGGGGCAGTGGGGAAGGAGGTCTGTTATCTGGGATTAAAGCAGCCAGCACACCAGGAGGTATGCAAATGCCCTGGTATTCACTTTCAAGCACTAAAATGCCTTGGCACTCAGTTGAATGACTCCATTCACTTTAGTGGGAGTTTTGCAGCTAATGGTTTAAGACAATAGAGTCCTAAAAGTCTGAGCTTGCTAGTCACAAATAAGCTTGAGAGGGTGAGCAGCCACCACCCCATTGCTTGTACTTCAATGGCCAGAAGTTGAGGTTTTCAGCCCAAGTGTAAATCCATTTTTAAGTACATTAAGCAAACTCCCACCTAGATGTAACTTCTTCCAGACAGTGAAAAAGACATAATACCATTGCCCCAGAGAGCAGGGCCATGTTCAGGCTAGGTCTCAGACCTACCTCATGGTCACAGATGGAACACAAGCTGCTGTTGATCAAAAACCCCAGATTCCAGGAGCAGCCAGCCTCCTCATACTAGTTATCTTATTTGCACAGCAGTAGGCTTCAGGTTTGCAATAGAAATCAGATTAGCACAGAAATACTTTAAATAAAGATCAGATTATTACACTAGTGCTGCATCCATGTATCAACCACTCATACCTGACAGCTCTGCCTCTGCTGGGGATAAAGAAATGCATTTAGAAATCATCTGCAATCCTATACCTTTTCCATGTTTCTACCAAACTGGCAGAAGAGCTCCCTAGTCCTGCTTGGCTCCTGATCCCAGTTTTAGCTCCAGGAAAAGTAGATGTGAAAACCTGCTGCCCTTCACTTAAGCCGGCTGCTGAGAGAGGCCTAATGGCAAGAAGGAAGCTCTTTCCAGCTTGTCCTTCCATGCTAACTACCCTGCTCTGGTCTTTGGTGAATCTGTGTTGACTTCAGTGAAGCTGCTTTCATTTTATACCACTGTAAATGAAAAATGGAACAGCTCTTTACATCATTGCCTCTGCTATATACATCTTCTCAAACAACCTACCAAGTAACTAAGGGAATAAAGAAAAGCGAACCTAGCATCACTGTCACAACTCAGGTTTTGCAGGAGGTGGAGACTGATCTCCTCTGAGGTGGTCCAGATGCATGACACAGCACAGCATTTGGAAAGGCAGCCACCACAGTCTGGAAATCCTACATCCACCAATTCCTAGAGTCCAGACCTGTCTTTCCTACTGCAACACTTTTCATTCAGTCATATATGGGAATATAAAAACTGCCCCAAGAGATGAAATTGCATGTCTACATGTCCCAATAGAGAAGACATTTGCTGCAGCACTAAAAAAATTTGTGGTTTAAAGCTCAACTGGGAAACGTGCCTCATTGTTTTAAGACAGGATCTTCATTTTAGATATAAATATAGGTACCATATGTTCTCACACACAAGCACAGCCTTCTCTTACTGTTATTACTGCTAAAGACTCTTGCCAGAAATGGCATCTTGCAAAAGTCAAGTCAGAGAAGAATGCTGTGTGCATGATGAAATGAATCCCACATCAAACATGCTTTCTAAAGTCAATTGTATAGTCAGGCTCTGGAAAAGGTTGCCTAGGGAAGCCATGGGCTTAAGTACAGGTTACACAGATGCTTTTCAGAAATGGCCTCCTTATGCTTAACACCATTTGAGAGCAAAGGAATAAACTGACTGACCTCTTCAAATCCTTCCCAGGACTGTGTTTTCATGCTTTCTAACCTTTTTTTTTTATGATGCTGGATTTAGGCACTGGCATTTTTAGTGACATGGTTTCAAGATTCTGCGTCAGAAAGAAAAATGAGTTGGGCGGTAAAGAAGTGGGGTCTGATTCTGAACATATATTTTAGATGAGAATTTTATTGCAAGAAAACTTAGAATATTTTGTGACACTTTCTAATTTTTTTTTTTAAGAGGGCAAGCCAAGAAAAGGTGTGACATATCCATCAACTCTTGAATATTCCCCTTCAAAAAGCACAGCTGTTAAATCAGGCAAGTAATTGTGACTGACTTTACCTTATATCCATTCACAACTATCTGTTGCAGCTTCTCAGTTATGTAATGCAAATATGTAACTATTCAGAGTAAGAAGATCATGCATCCCTTAGCATCTCATCCAAATCTCTCAGGGTATTTTTTTATGTTAAGCATATGGAAATTATCCCAGACAACTTCTATTTTTTGGTCACACCATATTTCAGAGACTTCTGCTTCCAAATACTTTCCCCCTTGCTTTAAGTCTGTTAGTGGGCATGATGTTGTACTGGTTATTTGAAAGCATCTGAGGTTATACATGTTGAGTTTCTCTAATGTTAGTAATGTTACCTTTTGAGATATAGTGCTGAGAGTATTATAATAAGAAATAATTATATAATACTAATGACACAGATGGCAATGCACAACAGCTTTAGCTAAGGATAGTATGACAAGGAACTATAGGACTGTATAACCATTTTAGTCAGCATCCTACACTGTAAGACTCAGTTTAAATAATTTAGTTGTTTTCAGAGGTCTTTGATCAAGTCTCACACCAGGTGGTAGCTGACATGCAAGAGCGCATGAAATGCCTCTGTCGCTGAAATGACACTTGTTTGTGCCCCCTGTAACAACTGTTTAAAGTTCAGGCTATTCCCATGCAGGTGTGAACGAAAACAAAATGATTGTCTTGCATTGCTACACACTTCCCTAACGCAGCTCTTTGGGTGACTGCTGAGCCTGAGCCTCCCTGAGCTTATCTAGTGAGCTGTGGTGTAACAGAATGTGCCTTATTTTCTCCATGAACTCAAACGCCTGTCAGCAGGCACATCCATTCAAGGCCACACAGAGGTTACTTAGAGTCCTTGAAGTCCTTCTCCTACACATTATTTTTTGGTCCTTGGAAGCAAAACGCAGAGCTTTTTCCTCATCTTTAGGCTTTTACTTGCACAAAGGCAAATCTAAACACTGTAGCTGTTCAGACTGAATATGCATCACTCAAAGCCATGCACTTAGTTCGCAATACCTTTGCAATCAGTAGGTACAAATTTGATTATATCTTGATTTTGTACAGAAATTACTGTTCCAAATATTATGCACTGCTAGAAGGGAGGCAGTACCTTAGAAATCTTGGCTTTTTCTATGAAACATTTACTAAAACCACATCTCATCATTCCCAAATATACCTAAAACTTTAAGTATCAGCCCAAACATCTCAGACCAGACTAGGGACAATCACAGCCAGAGTAGAGGTCAGCAGGCTGCAAGCAATTATTTCTTCCACCAGTGCTAAACCCACATTATGTGAGAATCAGCACAGAAACAGGGAGCATCATCAAGTCACAGCTCCATCATGCAAACAGAATATCAGGAACACGTTCCTCCAGCAAATCAAAGACTCAAGCAGCTTCCTTCACTTTGTTCTTGACTCAGTGTGAATGAAAATGTTAGGATCCTAGCAACAGAGATTGTGCATTCGAGCAGAGAAAACCCAGAATGATCAAAGGCACAAATAATCACTATTACATGAGATTCAGTGCTTGCCACTGCCTTGCTTTGCCCAGCCCTGTGTCATAGGTAGTAAAGAAATCTGATGGTCACAATCTATCTTCCCAAGCCCTGCTTGTCCTTGTCAGCACGACTTAGCCCTGCTGCCTAAACCCAGTTATCTCAGCTGTTAGAAACAGCTTTTCTTAAGATAAAGATCTCTGGTGCTAGGGCCATTTCATGATAGAGGAGTTCCTATTTCTTTTATAATTTAAAAAAAGCTGCCATTTTCTTCTGGTTTAAAATTACAGAGACCACATTGTTCACTTGGATACTCTAAACCAATTATCTGTAGGACACAAAGGCAGTCCTTTGAGGATTACTCTCACTTGCTGCCAGATTAGAAAAAAGACCTCATCAGCTGTCAGAGATGCAATTTTGGTCCTCATCCCAGGGACACCAGAGATTCAGAGTGCCTGAGATTTCTTTAAATGCTGCTAGTGGTTGCCGTGCTTCCCAAATGCTGGGCCCAGCAAGAAAAAACTTTCCCAAAATTGTAACTATTCACAGCTGGTAAAAACAATCAAAAGATGCTGTTTTGAAAAATAACATAAATTTTTAGGAAACCATTATCCCCGGACTAATTTCTCTAATAGGAAAAAGCTGCCAAAATAACTAGAGGAGAGAAAAAAAAAAAAAAGAAGATCAAAATCCCCCAGTACTCAGTCAGACATAAAAGCAGAGGCTGATTCTTTTGCAGGGTAGCAGTAAATGAACTGCAATAAATTTTCCAAGTACTTTGATGACTTTGGGTCTTAGAAGAAGAAAAAAGGACAAAAAATCTCCCTTTTCCTTCTAAGCCAGCCTGTGGCATTCGGGATTTGGCCCCATGATGATGTGACAGTGTCAGGCAAGAAAGAACTAGGTTGGAATGTGAATTAGTGACTGAAATACTGCATGATAACTTGTGTTCCCCAAATGCCCTACACATACTGTGACCCTGATTCTGAGGACATGCTGCTACACAGAAGAAAAATCAACAACATGATGCATTACTCTTATGAGTACTGGTTTATTACTGGTAAAAACCTGTATTTATTGCTCACTTCAGAAATTCTATTGATATTGGCAGGAAGTTTTGGGCAATAACAATGATTAAATTAGGCACCAGAAGTAGGGGTTGGCTACCCTCTAGAGGCACCCAGCCACCACGTTTTCTCTCTTTGTGAGAAAGCTCTGGTTGGACTGACTGACATACCTCATGCCAGGTGATGGGATGCCTTCCATGGGGACTGATAATCTCTAAATACAAAAGTAAAAATTATTTTCTTTCACAGCTGCCTTTCCTAACGTACTTCATTTTGTTTCAGTGCCTAAAAAGCCAGAGCAAGACCTTAAAGCTATGAAGAGTGTAGATGCCACTCACACATCAGAAAAAGCACCAGAACAAGGTATGAGTTGGGGATCTTGGTGTTCTTTTACAGTATCTGTCCCAGTTTAAACTGCCTGCAGATGCTTATGGGAAGCAGTTTGACGCTGGTAATACCTACAGCTTTACCTCCCTATCCTGGGTTCAGCAGTAGCAGTCATTTTTCTCCTTCTTAGTAGCTGGTGCAGTGCTGTGTTTTTGACTTTC
>WYDI02026977.1:1023-35555 GCA_009867235.2 Psittacus erithacus | reverse complement strand
GGATGGGGCAGCCACAGCTTCTCTGGGCACCCTGTGCCAGCGCCTCAGCACCCTCACAGGGAAGAGCTTCTGCCCAAAAGCTCATCTCAATCTTCTCTCTGTCAGCCTTTTTTTCCCATGGGCTCTGTTTTCTTTCAGCAGAAGTAGATGCTCTGTGTGTTTTGGGCGTGCTGGTGTATGCTCTGCAGCCCTCGCTCACTCGATGCGTGTGTGAGTGGCTGTTGGAACTGCTGCTGGTTGTGATGTGGTGGAGAGGGCACAGCCACTGGCAAGACCGATCTGTCTTGTGCAGTGTTTGAGCCTGCTACAGGAAAGACACACATGCTCTTCCACCCCTCTCTGTCCTGTGCCCATAGGTTGGCAGTGATGTGCTTCAGGTGTCCTTGAGGAGCATGTGTGCTGAGGTTACTCAAGAGCAATTTGTATGGGACTTGAAGAGGATCCAGAGCTTTAAATGAGAGCAGGAGCTGCCCTCCTTGGTAGGAAGCACTGTGTCCTGCTGCAGGGAGGGATGCTGAGCTGCTAGAGGAGCCCCAGCATGGCCTCATTCACGCAGGACGCTTCTCTGTGGCATGTGGATATGTGAGGGTTAATTGCCTGTGCTCAAGCCAGGAGCATCCTCTAGATTCCAGCTGTCAAAGCACTAACTTAAGTATGTGACATCTTTATGAGGCAGTAAACAGTTCTACAGTCTGAATTAACTGAGTCAGGGCCTCCAGGGTCCTGTATAGCTTGTAGGGGCTTTCCTGGTAATTCCTGACTGTTCCAGGAGCTGACCGGCTTATGTTGCTGGCTCAGTTAAGGTGGCAGTAGCTCTAGAGCGTGGAGCATGAACAGAAGGAGCAGGTTGGGATGTTGGGTTGGTTGTGTGGCTCGGCCTGCCCCAGCACAGCCTTGTTCTGAGGGTTTGAGGCTGGTGGAGATCACATGTTGAAGGAGCCTGTCTCGCTGCTTGCACTGAGTGCTGTGCAGAGCAGGCACAGGTTTGGTTCTGCTCTCCACATCTAAGGGTAGTTTGTCTTTGTATGTACCGAGGCTGTTCTAGAAGCCATCAGTGTAAGGAAATGGGAATGGCAAGTAGGCTGCAAAGAGGAAGCATTCACAGCCAAACCACAGTGAGATAACTTGGTTTATCCCACTGATTATCTTGGTAACTGTTGATAACTGCCCTTGCTAAAGTTCAGACACATGAGAAAGAGAAGTGACCTTTACAGGTCAGCTGCAGAAAAACCCACTGCTGTTGGGGGACTCAGCCTGTGCACAGAATCCTATCTTCTCCCATCTATTCTCATCTGTGGAAGGTGTCCCTGCCCATGGCAGGGGCTTGGAACTAGGTCCCTTCCAACCCAAATCATTCAGTGATTCTCCCTTGCAAGAAGGAACTGGACTCAGTTGCTGGCTGGAGCACCACAAGCAGATACTTCAGCTTGACAGCTCACCGGTGCTAGTGTTGGGTTGGTATTTTGACCTGCTCTGGAGGTACAGGGCGTCATTTAGCTCACCTCTGACCCGGCAGGTAGGAATGGTGTTTAACCAGTGCTGGAATGAGAAGATGGAAGGCAGGGGGTAACATCTGGGGTGAGGGTGGTCCTTTGCTGTTCTCTGGAGCCTTGGTGGCTGCAGTGGGGAAGTCCTGCAAGCAGCCACCAGCCTGTGGATGCTCTGGATTTTCTGTGCCATTCTCTACCTGCTGTGTTTATTGAACCTGACACTTGAGCTGCTGTGGAGATGGATGAGTTTCTATTAACTGTACCCTGCGTGTGCCCCCCTGTGAGGGGAGTCAGGCATAGCATTGCAAGAGCTGAAGGCTGGAGCAGCTGGAAATGCAGCATGATTTATTCACTGGAGATGGGAGAAATGGGAGCACGCAGCTTTGGTGTGGTGTTGTTGCTCCTGATCTGTTTCCCCTCCCTCCCTTTTCTTTCTCTTTCCCCACCACTCTTCCAGTTTCATTCTAACAGCATCACAAATTGCAGCATAAATCTCAGCTGAGCAGCAATTTGAATTGGCAGCCACCAGTAAATCCCCTCTTCCAGCCTCCCACATGAGAGGGAGGTTGCACTGGGAGTAAAAGGCTATGGGTGAGTCCTGAGTGTGACTGGTTTTCTTGGTTCTATCCAGTTACAGGATCCAAAACATGTTTATCCTTAGTACCACATCTCTGTCGTCCTGGGAAATGGGCTAATTCTTCTCCCACCCCAGCCTCCAGCACTGGCACATGGTATGCTGGAAAGTGATGTGGAACAGTCTCCAACATGGCATGGGAGGGATGCTAGCATGGTTTGCAGTTGTTTGGGTGTGTGACATTTAAAGTCGTTCCCTGTTCTTTAAGATAGTAGAAGATTGTCTTCCTCTCGGCAAATGGACCTGTGCTTCCAACCTACCTGGCACATGTAGGTGCTCTTGTTTCCTGATGTGTGTATCCTCTTGGGGCTGTGCTGGGAAGACTGGCAGGAAATAGCCCTGTGTGGTGCATGAAGGGCAAAACCTTTGCCATTTAGTTTGTGTGAGGCTTCTGTCTACACACTCCCACACCAGGACATGCTTCCCAGTGCCTGTCCTGTCTCCTTGGGTGGGTGCTCTGCCTGTGTTTGTAGCCCTGTCTCCACCATGCTTGAGCTTGACCAACCTTGTGTTGAGACCAGATATCAGCGCACCAGAGTAAAAATACAGCCTGTGCCTTTATCTTGGCCTCTTCTTGGCTGTGCATGGAACTTCAAAGGCATTTTCGACTTTGGGTTCTTAGAACACTGATCAAGTGCTGAAAGACACAAGGATGGGTCTGCCTGGGGTCAACATGACTTGTGTGGTGTAGGGTGAGAAAACCAAGGTACACAGGGGAAAGGCATCTGCTGCAGAAGTGCTTTAGAAAAGAGTGAGATACCAAGGGTTTGGAGTAGCTGGGATTTAGCAGAGGAGAAGCACTGGGTCAGCAGCTGCTGTGGTGTCTGGGCACTGCAGGGCTCCAACTCCAGATATGCACCTTGTCCTGCTCTGTTCTCCAGGGACCACAGACCCTCACTGACAAAGAAATTCCTCGACTGGCTTAAAGAAGGAGAAATGCAAACAACTTGTAAAGCTTCCTCTTCATCCAACTTGGTTTCCTCTGCAGGGGTTGCTGTTGAAGTGATTGTTCAAACATACCTCAGGTGTGGGGGGCTAGTGGGGGAGAATCAAGTGTCCTTTGGTCCCAAGTGTCCACCTTCCTTGCTGAAGTTGTAACAGATGGAGGGCAGTTTAAAGAGTTCAGTTTCTTGCTTCTTTCCTCCTGCGCTCCCTGCTGAGAGCAGGTGAGTCTACCTGTAGAAGCTAGCCCCATCTGTGTTTTCTTTCCTTCCTTCCCACTACCTTCCCACTTCCCCATGAAGTGTCATTCAGAGCACTGAACAGCCCCTTGTTCTGTTCCTCCATGCTTAGATCCTCCTTCAAAGAACAGCCTGTGGTCCGCTTCTCCAGGGCCTGTTTCAAATGGGACCTGGAGAGAGGTGATCAAGACTGAAGGATCACCATGCCCAGGTCTCTCAGCTCCTCCAGTGCTTCTGCAGCCAGGGTGAAGGAGGAATACTCTGCTGCAAAGGTAGCTGCTTCAGCTTCTGGTTAGATCCTTTTTAACCTGATCTTTGGCTCTGACTTTGTCCGGAGATTGGACCTTCATCCCATTCAAGTGTGCTCTAGAAAGGGACCAAGAGTCCTGATGATCTCCGAGGTTGCTATAAATCTCCTTACTAGCACCAAAGGACCTAGTGCAATGTAGGTGAGAAGCTGGAAACTCATTCCCAGGCCTTGTTCTGATGTTTGCAGGCAGAGGGGATGTGGTTCTCTGCTCCTTTGGGGTCAGGCACTGGGTGCTGGGAGGTCCTGGAAGCTCTCTAAATCTAAGGTTCAGATGCATGTTTTGTTCTGTTAAGATTCACACACACGTGTACACAAACCCTTGAATATCTGTGATCAGCCATATGCCTCTGTTTTGAGCTAGAATAAATAAAGTTGGAGATTCCTCCCAGGAGCACCAGGAACTTCAGCACCTGAGGAAAATCAGCAGCTAAAGGAGCTGTGTATGTGGGGAGAGCAGAGAGAAGAGCCATAAAGACGGTTTCAGCAGAAAAAGAGGAGTGTCTGAAAGTCTTTCGTCTTCCTATTAGCAGTGCTCAGACCTGACTCCAGCTGCTTTCTATTCTGGGATGCAGGCAAGTGCGTGCTCCCACACTTGGTTATTACTGCTCAGACAGCAGGCCTGGCCTGACCCAAAGCTTTCGAAATTGTTCTGCTCTTGAGTAAGAATGATTTAGAGGATGGTAAATGAAGGAGCATTGCCAGGACTTGAGAAATTCACGTTTGGTTTCTGGGCTTGTCTTGGACTTAGTCGTCTGTCAGTGCTTTGGTTGCTGCCTAGATAGCAGGTCACATGGAAGGAGAATCGAGGGCTCCCCAAAACTCCTCTGTCTACTACAGGCACAAGGCTGCACAGATATGCATGCAGAAGTGAGTAAATATGTGAGGTCTTGGTTTTTTCAGGTGCTGGTGGTGTTTTTTAGGCAGCAGTGAGAAAGTAATTCCTAGTTCTGTCCAGAACCTTTATGGAAAGGGGGAATGTGACAGGCAGGCAGATGTTGCAAGCCAGGGAACACACAGCCATATCTGTACATTCCCTGGGGACCACACTGGAATTACACTGCTTCTGAGGGGGGCTTTTGTGGTGCTGCCTGTTCTTTCCTGGCTAATCCCATCAGTTAGCATCCCAGATCTTTCTTGTTACAGGTCCTGTACAAGTTACAAGCTTTTATTTCCTGGCCTCCTGGACTGTGAATGATCCACAGCCAACCTGGGCTTCATTTATAAGCTCAAGATGCAAATATGAACATCCCACCTGTGCCACATTGCTGGATGCTCCTTAACACTATGTCTCAGCCCAGAGACCTTTGTGCCCAAAGGTTCATCCCATTTTGAGGCTGAAGGGTTGGGACGTGACCCTTCTAAAGAGGGTTGTGCTGAGCCCTGCTGCTCACTGGCAGTCCCAGATGTGAGGGCAAGCAGTGGTGCCTGGCTAGCAGCCATGGTGCTTTCTTGCCACCAGGATCCCAGGTGAACAAGCGGATACCTTTTTCAGCCTGATTCTGTTGGGCTGCTGCTTGTCTGTCTCTGTGAGTGATGCAGATGCCACTTGACTGTGGTGCCCTCCCCTCCCTGCTCTGGCATGTGAGCCTCTGTGTGGTACACCAGCTTTGACAGCAAGGGCCAACCCCGCTGCAGGCTTTCACCATTTGTCAGAATAAATTGCTTCTTCCTCCTATTGCATGGAGGAAATGCTGGTTCATTTGCCCTGAGTCTGAGGAGCACCTGAGGCAGCTTCTCTGCTCCTTGTTGTTCTTCCCCAAGCCTGCAAGGTAGAGCACAGCCTGCTGGCTGCAGCATGGCAACAGGCTCCCAAATCCACAGCCAATGTAGCAACAAATTGTGTGCAGTCTTGCATTTGTCTGCTTGACCTGATGTAACCTGGGAAGGGGAATGGAGCTGGAGAAGGTATGGATGATGCAGGAGCAGGAAAGGCTGGAGCCATTTCTGAGGTTGGTGGGCTTTGCTGCTCTTCAAAGCCTCTGCTTTCCATGCTGGCCCTTGCAGCCAAGCTGAGCAAGCAAGCCCTTGGCCCCACTTCACTCAGGTCAGTAGAGCGTGGAGGGACATGGCTCCAGGGAGCACCAAGCTTTGCTGCATGTTTGTTCCAGCATCTGGCAGTGAATGTGAGTGCACTTGAAAGTTGTGTGTGCAGTCAAGGACTCAGCAGAAAGAGTGAGTGTGTGCATGTATGTGCAAACTCTGATATCCAGTTCATCAGGAACAGTGCCCTGGGCTTCTCTTCTGTGCCGTGAGAGCCGCCTTTGGCATCAGTGTACTTTGGAGGGGTTGCAGATGGGGTTCCTGAAGAAGAAGAGAGGACATTCAGGTTTCCCCTCTGCCTTCTGATCTCCCATCACTGAAGGAGCTGCTCAAGCATGTCAAGAAGTAACAGGGCTTCCTAGTTCATGGCACTGGCTCTGGGAGGAACCTGCATCCTCACCATTCCCCTTGCTGCCAGGTAACAGTTGGTAGCTGCGGTGGCTCGATCACCGTGCCCTGATCTAACCCTAGGCTTGAACTCCAGAGATGTCAGGAGTTGCCAGAGCTCCTCTCTTCCTCTGTCCCTCAGCAGTCTTTCTTTCTCTCTGCACATCAGTGCAAAGCTTGTTGGCTGGGTTATGAAGCATGAGCTGCTTTCCTGAAGCACAGGGCTAGCTTAGCTTTTCATTAAGGCCGGTTAATCATCCTGAAGAGAGCCTGATGGCTGCTGGCAATGAACACAAGTGTCTTGTTGCTTCCATCTTGCCGGGAGGCATCAGGCTCTGCTCACGGTACCTTGAGATGTTGTCTGTGGGAGGGCGCTGTCTGGTGTAGGACAGTGATGCTGCAGTGCTTGCTTGGTTCTGGAGAAGCTTCCTCATGTGCAGGAGGAGGGACTGTAGCAATAGGACAAGGGGTAACGGGTTTGAACTTAAACAGGGGAAGTTCAGGTTAGATATAAGAAAGAAGTTCTTTACTGTGAGGGTGCTGAGGCACTGACACAGGTTGCCCAGAGAAGCTGTGGCTGCTCCATCCCTGGCAGTGTTCAAGGCCAGGTTGGACAGAGCCTTAGGTGACATGGTTTGGTGTGAGGTGTCCCTGCCCATGGCAGGGGGGTTGGAACTAGATGATCTTAAGGTTCTTTCCAACCCTAACTATTCTATGATTCTAAAAGAGCACCTGACAGCAGCTCTGCCTGGAGCTGGGACGGTGGCCAAGGGAAAGCCCAATGAGAGAAGGAGAGGGCTCAGGGCTCTGCTTCCTTCCTCTGCCAGGCTGCAGCGCTGATCTCCTCAGTCTCAGACCTCAGGAAACACAAATGTTTCTCTCTTCCTCCATCCCAGATGGTACCGAGCTCTTGATTACTGTTGCTTTTTCCTTAATTGCACCTTGGAGCTATGCCTTGATTTATTCTTTCAGGGAGAATTCAAGGGGAAAGATGGATGTTTCTCAAGCAAATAGCGGCCTGCCCTGTGCAGCTGGTGATGAGCAGGGCTAGGAACTGGTGAGACAAAAGGAGAGAGGGGCTTGGCAGGGTCCTCCTGCCACCTTCCCCCTGGTCGTGCCTGCGTTCCAATAGCTCCCACCACTCCTCAACCCCTGCAGGGCCACGCGTGGGGCCAGGCTGCCTTCTCCACACTGCATGGTGTCTTCCAACAGCAGTATTCTGCCTTTCAGGACTCAAAGGCAGCAAATAGCTTTGAATTTCCTTTTCATCCTGGGAAGAAGGGATTTAATTTACACTCTGAAAGTACAGAATGGTGTTTTGGAGCTGAGCTGGTGGCACTTTCTATTAGAATGAGGCGGGGGTGTGGAGTTGCTCACAGAGCATCACCCATGGCTCCTCAAACCTGTCCATGCTCTCCAGACATGAGACATCTTAAGAGATGTCCTCTAGTCCATTCCCTCCCACATTTCATATGAAATTCTTCCACTTTGAGCTATTCTGGCCATCCCCCCCACTTTTCCTAACCCAAGCATCATAGCTACGCATGGATATGAAGCTGTCCCCATCTTGTTGGCATTCCCGTGGCAAATCTACAGATGTTGATAATAGATGTCCTCCCTAGACTTGGTGAGAAGGGTTGATGGCAGGGCCATGGGGAAGAGCCAGTCCAGGAATTCTGCACTGGAGATGGTTAAGAGGCAATAATAGAGCAGGGAGCACAAAGGAAGACCCCTTGATTGTTGGATCTAAGCAAGTGGCTCATGTCCTTGATGGATCAAAAAAGGATGTCTGTCCTTGGTATGTAAGCTTCTTGCAGGTCTCAGTGATGTGCTTAAGACAGCAAAGTCTTGCCCTTCTGTTGGGTTAATACTGTTTCCCCTTATCGTGTCCCTACAGGCCCTTGGCAAAAGGGCATGTAGTGATAAAAAAACCTTCAGTGGGGGCTTGGAGGTCTGTGCTTCTGACAGGGGTGACACCTGCATGATATGTCCTGATCACGTTAAACTGCTCACCAGTTTGTCCACATCAGCAGGAGCCCTCGTGGCTTCAGGACAGGCTGCCTTGAGAGTGACATTTGGCTTCGTATTGGTTCAGGTGTGTTTGTCCTCAGGTTCCTGTGGGCACAGGTGGCCTGTAGATGCTCCTGGTACCTCCTTGGCACACCTTGAGATTTGAAAGACATTGTTGCGTGGAGGGGTTGTGCTACAGCTTATCTCAGAGGATTTGGTGTCTTGCTGGTCCCTGCTCATTGCATGATTGGATCGATGTCAGTCCTTGCTGTTGCCAAGACCACATTTCCTCTGTAATAATATCTTCCCCTGCCGTGTCCAGAGTATTTTGGGCTGAAGGTGGCAGCTAAATGCTGCAGTCAGGTCAGCAGCATCACTCCTCTTCTGCCAGATAGAACCTGTTTGGCTTTTGACCATGTCCAGTCTTGCTGCCTGGCAGCTCAACCACCTTCCCCTTATCCTGATGCACTTTTCTCAGTTCATCTGTATTATCAACCAGGGAAAGTGTCTACCAGGATTGACCCCCTTGTAGGCTCTTGAGAAGTTTTGCAAGCTTCCTCAAGGCAGTGAAGGATTTACGGGCCAGTCAGGAAATGAT
The DNA here is from genome assembly GCA_009867235.2 of Psittacus erithacus. Lineage (NCBI taxonomy): Eukaryota > Metazoa > Chordata > Aves > Psittaciformes > Psittacidae > Psittacus > Psittacus erithacus. The sequence continues at coordinate 26,905 of WYDI02026977.1, read as the reverse complement.
TAAATAGGCTTCTGAAGCCCCTGCCTTTCCTTCAAAGCCTACCTTCCTAACCAGAGGGATCTGTTCAGAGGTCAAAACTTTTTGTTCTTTTCAGCAGAAGCATTCAGGCTTCTCCACATGTGAGTAATTGCAGACTCCCTCCTGCTGGGGCTGTTGAAGTGAAACGGTGATGCACGTTTGTCCTGAACCTGTTATCGATGTCAATGAGCAAGTGGGGCTCAGGCACCCATCGTTGTGTGTGCACCATGAGGGTGTCATAGAACCAGGAACATCCCTGGTGCTGGATCCAAGTCCTGGCGCTGGATCCAAGTCCTGTCTCTGGCCGCTGCTGTGTGGGATCAGCCCTTTTCCTTGGTGGCTGATGTTAAGCTTTTGTCCTGTCATCTTGGCATGGAGAGTGAAACATCCAGGAGGTTTGATTGGTGTCCACTGGCTGCTGGCTGGGGTCACTGTGGGACTTGGCTCAGCAGCAGGTTGTTCTCTTGAAAACCTCTCAAGAAAACGTCATTTCAAATTCTCTTTTGCTGCTTCCAGAAAACCTTTCTCCTGGAGTTGCTTAAAAGATGAGTCTGAAGAGCCAAAAGCTGAGTTCTGGCAGCTCTCATAACACCTGTGTTTCCAAATAATATTGGCAAGAACCTTCATCATGATCATAGAATGGTTTGAGTTGGAGGGGACCTTAAAGTTCATCCAGTTCCAACCCCATATCACAAGCAGGGACACCTTCCACTAGACCAGGTTGCTCCAAGCCCTCTCCAGCCTGGCCTTGAACACTGCCAGGGATGGGGCAGCCGCAGTTTCTCTGTTAGGCAACCCTCTTTGGCTGTGGATCACTTTGGGTTGGAGACCATGCTGTCTTTCAATTTTTCTGCGTGGGGGCCTCTGTTTGAATGCTAGGTGTGAAAGTCTGGGGGTTTTGAGCCTTTCTATACAAGCCATTTTGCAAGCAAGCAGGTGATCATTTTATTCAATAGCTGATCTGTATCATCCTGGTCTGTGGGATTGATTTCGTTGGAGTCTGGACCTTTCTCCATTTCAGATGCTCATGAATTTTGCTGAACTTTATTTTGTGCGTGGAATGTTCTGGGATGAAAGATGGAGTGTGATGATGAAAACCGTACAAGGTAGATGAGCCCATTTTTACCAGGCTTTCTAAGAGCAAAACTAGTGTTCTCTGAGTGTCTTTCTGGTGCTGAATTCCTGTCTTCCATTTGCTGGAGGGCTGTCAGACTGAAAGAGCAGCTTTTGTGGGAGCTGCGGGAACTACAAATGTTTTAGCAGACCCAGGGTGTCTTTTGCACTCTCTACACCTAAATCACACCAATTTCATGTAAGTGCAACCAACCCGTATAAAACTGGTGTACCTTCTTTGTGTGTTTGCTCTAAAGTGGGTTCAAATATGTATGTGGGTTTTAATCAGTCTTGTATAGTCAAAGTAAGGCAAGATATGGATTGAAGCCATTCAGGTCATCACCACCTAGGGGGTTTGGAACTAGATGATCTTTAGAGTACCTTCTAAACCAAACCATTCTATGATTATCAAACCTGTTTAAGCATCTACATAGTATGGCACTGGCCTGAGTTAATGACGTAGATTTTCCTCACCATACATAATACTTGGGTGCAATTGGAGCCTGATGTTATTTGCTCTTAATTTCTCCTGATACCCAGAAGACCAGGGGAACTGGGTACAGAAATGGTAAGTGAAGTAGTTGAGGGCAGGAATGATGGCAGCAGTAGCACTGTGCTAAATTGATTCTTTTGAAATGAACTGTGATTGCAACTGTGCAAATTTCCCAGGATTGCATGCAAGGAGGCAAGACAATGTTATTAATTATAACCACAGGCTGGAACTGGTCTTAATGAGAAACAGTGTAGTTTGAGAGGAGCTGAGGCTGTGCTGGTGGCTATCCCAGAGACACCTTCCCAGGCTGTTCTCCCCGCCTGTCACATGCTGATCCCATGTGCCAGTGTAGCATGTTCCCCATGCCTCCGTCCTGGGTTTTGAAGAGGTCAGGTTGCTGTTGGTCATCTCCTCTGGGCCCTACATCCCAATAACCAATAGCACGGGAGGTGCTACTGGTCCCTCATCAAAAGCTCATGAATCCAGAGCTTGCAAAACCTCATGGCGTTTGTGCAAAGCTAGTACTTGGCCTTTGCTGGCCTCCTTGAAATACTTGGTCTGCCTCTTCCTTTCACAGCCCCAGGGTTTCTTCTTGTTGCCCTAGCAGAGATCTGGTTAACCTTTTCATTAGCAAAAGAGCCTTTGAGAATGGTCTTGTCTCAGCATGCCTGTGCCACAGAGTGCTCTGCTAGCCAAACTGGTTTTCTTCTGAAACACAGTATCCTAGAACACTGAAGCAATTAATGTATATTAAAGGCTAAGGATGCACGTCCTGTTTTCTTACAAGGTAAGCCTTCCAGATTCTGGTTCTGCTTTGATGGCTTTGCTTGAAGAATGATTAAAGTCTCTTGTCTCCAGTCCATCAGTTCAGGAGAATGCTGCCTGCTTGTCCTTTACCTCGGAGGAAAGCTCGTTTGAGGCATGCTCCTTCCAAACATGTGCCACTTTGCATTCTTGTGGCAGCATTGGGCCTGCAGCTCCAGTGACCATGTATCCAAATAGGCAGATCTCTTCAAAGACTCTGCTCTTCTCCCTTTTCCTGGGCCAAACCCAGGGATTTCAGCTGTGAAGAGGGCTCTCCAAGTAATGATGGTCTCAGCTTCCTTCCTAGTCAAAGCCAAACTTTGGAGCATGTTACAGGAGCTTTCAGGGTGTTCCTGTCCCAGCTGTGCCTCTGCCCTTCTCCCATTTCCCACCCCACTCTTGTCATGTTCTTTGAGTCCTCTTTATGGCCAGCAAAGCATAGAGGAGCATGATCTTTGCCCTACTTGCATCCTTTACAAGTGGTTGTACTTACAGAGCATTGCCTTGGAATGCCTTGCATTTCTTCCCTGTCCTGCAGCAAAATATCCCCTCCTCTCACCCTTAACATCTGGCAAACCCTGGTTTTCAGGAGGTGAAGACAAAGTAAATTGCAGGGAAAGCTGCAGTTTGAGAGCATGTGCTGTGGTTTTGTTGGCTGCCAGGAAAATATACAGCTAACTGATCTCCCTCCAGCTGTGGGCAGTGTTCTTTCTCTCAGGCTTCTCATTAGCAGAGTTAAGTTTTCCCCTGGGAACTTCTCATTAGAACTTGCAGCCTCTTCTCTCCCTGGCTGGTGGAGCACATCTGAGCTGCTGGAGCCATGTCCAGTGTGGGAAAAGTAGAAAACTAAATAGAAAATGTGCAAGAACCCTCTTGAGGTTTGGTACAGTGGAACCAAGAATTTCCCAGGAGTGTGTCATCAGCTTGGGAAACGCTTAGGGTCTATCTGAGCTTCTTGGCACTTTCTGGGGAGGGTTGTGTTGTATTGATGGGGCTTTAATGGCCCTGTTCATTGTCAGGTGCTCACTCTTGCATGATCTCCTGCTGCAGAATGAGATTTTTTTTCCCTTTCTCCTTTCTTTGAGGAGTGGTTTTCATCTGCCACCATTGCCTTATTAAACACAACAAACCCAGTTCTCCTGCTTCAATTCATTCCCAGTTATTATCAGTGGAAAATGCTGTTTTCTGCATTAGTGTAACTGTCCTGCCTCAGCAAATGGTCAGGGCCTGGGTCAGGTCACCTCCTCCCACTGTGCTGATCTTAAGATGATCTTAAGGTCCTTTCCAACCCTAACTATTCTATGAATCTATAATTGCTGCTAAAGAGTGACAGCAGATACAAATATATGATTAGTAAGTACTTGTGTGATCTCCTCCGACCTGCTCGGCTCAACTAAGAAACTTAATTCCTACCAGCCCCGTATGTCCTGCAGCAAAATACACTCTGGGAAGTGATAATTCTGTGTTATTGGCTCTGTGGTGTGTTCTCTCCTAAGCAGACTGAGAAGGCTGTGCTCAGCTGATTGATATATGGGGTGTTTTAATCCTAAAAATATCTTTCCTGGAGATAGGAAGAATATTGCTGTCCATGGCTTCATCATCTATTACAGGGTAGAGGGATAGTGGATTATGTGGCTGAGAACACTAGGGCTGTTCAGCCTGGAGAAGAGAAGCTGCATGGAGACCTCATAGCAGTATCTGAAGGGGGCCTACAGGGATGGTGGAGAGGGACTTTTCATCAGGGACTGTAGTGATAAGACAAGGGGTAATGAGTTCAAACTAAAACAGGGGAAGTTCAGGTTAGATAAAAGGAAGAAGTTCTTCCCTGTGAGGGTGCTGAGGCGCTGGCACAGGGTGCCAAGAGAAGCTGTGGCTGCCCCATCCCTGGCAGTGTTCAAGGCCAGGTTGGACAGGGCTTGGAGCAACCTGGTCTAGTGGAAGGTGTCCCTGCTCATGGCAGGGGATTGGAACTGGATGAGCTTTAAGGTCCTTTCCAACCAGAACTACTCTATATGGTTTTATGTGACATCATGCAGAAGACAGAGCCAGGCTCTTCACAGCAGTGTGTGGCAGGAGGATGAGCATGAGATGAAACAGGAGAGGATCAGACTGGATATCAGGAGAAACATGTTTGGCCCAAGGACACCAGTTAGTGGAGTTTGCTGCCCAGAGAGGTTTTGTAGTCTCCATGCTTGGAGGTTTTCAAGACCAGAGTGTATAAACATGAACAATTTGCTGTGATCTCAGAGGTGCAGCTTGGAGGATCTCTGGATTGGAGACCCCTCCAAGGTCCCTTCTGACCTGAGGTCTGTGCTGGTGCAAAGTGAGAGCAGAGGCCAAAGGGACATGCGTCTTCTGGTGCTTTATTTTTTCTTTGCCCCTGTGAGCTTAGGGGAAGGTCACTGGTATTGAGGCCTGGTTTATTTTCTTGTCTTGGTTTGGATGAGTGGGAGAGGCAGGATTTAGAAATACTTATGCAAACTGCCCTGTTTGCATGATGCTCGCACTGAGCTGGTGTCACTTCTATAGCCTTGAAGGGTTAGAAGTGTGAATCAGAGTCTGTTTTCCTCCACTGATGCGCCTATAGAAATCTGTGAGATGTGGAAAGTCCCTGTTCCAAGTGTTTTTGTGGTAGTGTGCTGCAGCCTTCCCCCAGTCCAGCCTACCAGCCCTTGCCTGGCTCTGCAGGAATGAGTCAGCTCAGCCAACAGCATCTCCTCGCCTAGGCTTCATGATGTGGAGGCCCCGATCCCAACTGTGCCCTTGTAACAGTTAAACTGCCAGAGCAATGCTGTGTGGTTCCTGACCTCCTGCACCCCCTCCTTGCCCAGGCACTGGGTTCTTCTGCTCCGGCTGGCACTGGAGATGTGGTAGGTCAATGCGGGATACAATGCTGAGCCCTCTTAGGTCAGAGCACCAGTGCTGTTGAAAGACAGAGAGCAAACAGCTGGATGGGGAGGAGGGGAAGCGTTTCACAGCTCACAGACAATTAAAGCAGGGTTTTGTTTGGGGATTTTGGTGGCTTTTCTTTTTCCTCTCCAAAGTTCCAATGCTTTTTCTTGTCTTTGTCAAATGAGGCTTTTGCTACAGCATGTTCTGCCTCAGAGAGCTCAGGGTTTGTGTGGTACTGACTAGAACAATTGATTTTTATTTATGTGTTTATTTACTGCAGGAGAGAACTGAAGCAGGAAGTTTTAAGGCTTTAACTCTTCTGGAAGAGTTTTATTTAGAGAAGCAGCCTGTTTCCATTGCTGCGTGTGATTGGCACAAGTTCCTAGCATCCTGTCATCAGTGTGTGCTCTGCAGTGGAGCCCCAGGATCTCTTGCTCCAGTGCCCAGGTCACCTCAAGCCATTTGCTCTGGCAGTCTGCATCAAGGTGCTCCTGTCCAGGGCTGGTTGCCATCTCTTGCCCTGGAGATGCAGATTGCACCAGCTTGGCTCACCACCAGCTCCCTGCCGGCAGGAAAGACGCAAGCTGCAGGTTTTTGGGCACTTCCTGGCCCCGCACCCTGCCCTGTTCCTTCCTGTCTTACCCTGCTCTGCTGAGGCTCCAGAAAAGCCCAGATGACACCCAAAGGTGGTGGAGACCCCTTGGCTTGTTCGATGGCTGTATGGGAGCCAGGGCTCTGTAGCAACAGGACATGTGAGCTCAGCAGAGACTCATGACTTCATCGCTCAGCAGAGCCCTAGGAGGGGTCCTGAGGTGGGTTTGGAAGGTCACCACCTGGTATCTTCTTAATCCCTTCCTTATCTTGTCCTAACAATTCTACCCCACTTTGGTTAGATGTTCCTGCCCATCAGCTGGAAGCAAAGGGCTGATGATGTTCTTGCAGTAACTCTCCATTCCCTCCTAGTGACATCCTTCCCCTGCCACCTTTGCGTATTTGGAATTGGTGTCCTGAGGGAAAAAGCCACATGTCTTCTGGGCAGCTCTGCTGCCAGGTCCTGCCTGCACAGGCTGCCTGCCAGCAGCCCTCTCCAGATGCTGACACCTTGGCAGTGGGCTCCCTGTGGCTCTCCTAACTCAGCGAGCAGTGCAGTTCAGCATGCTGAAAGCTGCCCACTTGGTTGAGTACCTTCTATATTACTTTTTAAGTGTTATAATTACACCGTTGTGATTGCCAAGGTAGATGCAGTCCTGCCAACGTGGTGCTGTCTCCTGCCAGCTGATGTATACCGTGTCTTAGTTGAGTAGAGCTGTGGTGGTGGGAAGCGTGGCCATGTGGGGCCAGCCCTGTCCGTGCTGCTGGAGGTGTGGGGCTTTTAGCTGTTTCTACTTCCTTGCTGTACGCACCCAAAAAGTGCCTCTACCAGATCCCAGGCTGCCAGGAACCTGTGTTATCCCTGTAAAATGCCTCCTTCCCGAGAAATGATGTCTCATGGGTGGGTGACTTTGCCAGGTTGCTGTGTCCTCTCCTACACATGTGCCTGGAAAGGTGGCAGGCGATGTTTATCTCAGTTGGGTTTTGTGGGGCTGGTGAGCATGTGTGTTATCATACAGCAGATGGGGCTGGTGAATAGGTGCTGGAGACAACTGTGTTTCTTCACGCAGGCTCCTTGCCTGCCGGGAAAGGAGCCAGCCAGGCTTTGTAGGGAGAAGTACAGGCTTGGGAAGGCTGTGGATGGGTTTCTCCTTCGTCCATTTAATTTTTGAGTGGAGCTGCTGCTGTGATCCACCATGTGCTGGTGTGGGTTGTACCATGTAAGGGCAGGTTCCACCCTTGTGCCCTCTGTGTTCTTTGGACCCTTAAACTAAGCCTGGTGCTCCAGGAAGGGACTTGAATTGTCCATCAGTTCTAGCTGGGGAGCTGGTGGCCCATGGGGGACAAATGAAGATGTGTGTCCCATGTCCTCTCCCATTTTTGTGCATCTCCCACTAGCTTGCAGGGAAAGCTGCATGGCTGCCGGGCACCAGTACGTGGTGCCTGGGGAGAAGCAGGCAGGGATGTCTCCTGTCAGAGCTTGCCACACTGATGGCCCTGCTGCTGCAAGGGGAGACACATCAACTCTTCCCACCTTTGAGGGAAGAGCTGATGGCCTGTCTGGGAGATTGTAGGTTTTCCTGAGAGCTGACAGTGGAGGAAGGCAAGTGTGTGGAAATCCCAGCAGTATACAGGATGGTGTCCATGGAGTGAACAGTGTTGAGAGCCAACTGCTGTGGCATGCGAGAGAGGAGGGAACCAGGAGAGGGACAGTGCATCCAGGGAGCATCCCAGCTCCTAGGGTTGGTCTCAGAGCTTGGAGGAGAGCACTGTGCTGTCCTGGCTTCCACCTCCCTCTGCTGCCTCGATCTTGAATCTCCTGCCCAGCCGAGTGAAGGTGCTGCCTCCCCAAGCCCGCAGCTCATGGCTGATGCTTCATCAAGCAGGTCTGGTGATGTAGCTCACCCCATCATCATGTGGTGCCTCTGTCTTTTAGTTACCCTTGTTTTTCCTTTCTCTCTATTGCTATGGGAAGGGACAAGGTGATATCTTTCCATGGTCCTGTGGTTGCATGGCCAGAAGCCTTGGCCACCTGGGTAGGTCCCTGGGTATGCGTGATGTGTGCAAAGGTTGATGGCTGGAGGCTCCTGATCCACAGTGAGCAATGCAGCATCTACATGCAGGGGTGGATTTTTGGGAGCCAGTGTACAGTGGGTGACAGTGTGGGACAGACATGGCACAGATTGCTGACAGCCTTTGCTTGCCTTTTGCTGATGCCTGTAGTTTGATGAACCTCAGCCAGTAAAACAAATGGATGTGACAGGATCACGGTGCCCTTCACAGCCCCATTTGCTTCCCTGCCTCTGCTGGGGCTGGGTGGGCAGCTCCTTCCCTCTGTCTGCTTGAGGAGTGATCTCTCTTCTTTCCAACCTGGGCATGGTGCTGCCAGAGGGAGAGGATGTGCAGCTCCACAGCTGGAGGCCTTCAGGCAGAAAAATCAATGTTTATATTTCTCTTAGCTGGAGAAGATTCCTTAAATAACACCAGTAAAGAAATACCTTGTAAAGTTCAGGCTATGAAGTCATGGTGTGTGAAGCAGAAGGAATTTTCAAGCTCTCTCTTGCAATAAAATGGATTTCTTGAGTTCAGGCTTTATTTAGAGAAATGGTTGATTTAAGAAGGGAGCTGAAGGCTGGATCTGATCTCTTGCTGAGGGGGAGCTGCTCTTCCTATGGCTGTGGAATACCATCTGGAAATGTGGTTGAGTTGCTGCTGCTGGAGTATTCCTAGGGGAGTTTCTCATGTACTCAGCCATGGGGAGGGCCACCCTCCTCCTCCCTGGGGTGGCTCTTGCTGCATCCTGTGTCCCCTCAGGACCCCACTGGTGCAATGCGGGCTGCTCGGTGCAATGCAGGCTGTTCAGTGCCTTGGGAAGCTGGTTGTACCGGTGCTGTGCTTGGGATTCTGGAGAGCCACCAGAGCCTGGATCCCTCCACACCATCACCTCAGAGTTTTAACTCTGTGCCATTAAACATCTTTCCCTTCTTTACTCCAGCCCGTGTCAGGGTTGAACTAGGTCAGGAAGAGTGGTGAGTCCACTGTGGAGCAGCTCCCATGATTTAGGCTGCATGGTCTGGCTTGACCTGAATTTGCTGTTCCTGAGAAGAGCTGAGGGCATGGTGTGGACTTGGAGACTTCTGCAGAGCTGTCCCTGCCCAAGATCTTGGCCAAGCAGGGCAGTGTGGAAGGGGTTGGACGGGGACCGGCTCTGCTGCAGAGGCACAGCTGGGCTGGAGCTTGGGTTCAAGGTTGGGACTTCAGACTTGGCTGCATTATCTGGGAGCAGGAGTGCACAGCAGAAGAGCTCCAGGCTCATGCTGCACAGCTACCTCAAGGAGAACTGTTTCGCCCTTGTTTGAAGGAGGAGGAAGCAGAAAGCTCTTTTGCAGCCCCACCTTTGCTTGAAGCTCCAGGAACTGCCCCTGAGCAGGGGACAAAGGGCACCAGGCAGGGCTGGAATTCCTTCTGCTACTCATCAGCATATGTGTGAGCATGGCTTCACCTTCCTGAAAGTACCAGGAGGGCTGAGGGGAAGGAGAACTGCTTCCTGCAAGCCCTGAGGTTGCTGTGGGCTGCAGAGCTGGTGCTGCTGCTGCATGGCTCTTTCTGAACATTGAACCTGCCTAGAAAACATTGTGAGGACCTTTTGCCCTGGCACCACGTGCGTCGGACCCATTCCCCATTAGGGTTTCAGGCGTTTCTGAGCATCACTGAAGGTTGAAACCGGGGCTGGTGCTGATGATGTTACTTCTGCACTTCCCAGGTAAGCAGGGCAGGACCTGGAGCTGGGACACAGTGCCTCTGAGCTCAGAACCTGCAGGGGACATGTCCCAGCACTGATGCACCACAATCTACCTTGGCTCCAGCACAGAAGCTGCTGCAGACTGGCCAGGTCAGGCTTCTGGCCCCAGAGCCTATAGCCGGGTGAAGGCACCACTGTACACCACAAACCTGGTTTTCCTTGCTTGGTGGTGTCTGGTATGGGGTAACACAGTTATCCCAGTGTAGATAAGCAGTGCGCCTGTGGTGGCCAGCCAAAAGGGGAGAAGAGAGACAGGAACAGAAGGTGAAGCTGGAGCGACATCAAAGGGGGAACGAATTTGCCCTTGGAACAGCAGGTAGGCACAGCATGGTGTCACTTCCTCCAGAGAGTTGCAAGCAAGCTGTAGGTGTACCAGATGTTGAAGTTGGGTGCAGGGGCAGGGTGCTTGCTCTCCAGGATGCATCCCTGACATGAGAGTGGGGCCAGTAAGGTTGTGGGGCTTTTCCTTGTGCCCTTCCTGAAGTGTTTTGGGTGGATGCCAGTGCATTTCCATGCACTTGGAAAAATGGTTTGTCAGTGCCAGAGAAGCAAGTGCACAGAGAGCAATGACTGGATTGATGGTTGTCCCCTTTCTGGAAGCAAGATGCTGGCTGTGCCAGCCCAGGACACATGTGGTACCCCTGCAGTCAGGGTGGCCTTGGCTTCATGTTGTTGTCTTCTCTCTTCCAGCCATTCCCACTCTCCCGGCTCCATGGCTGCTGTCCGTGAGTGGTCCTGCACCCGCTGTACCTTTCTGAACCCCGTTGGCCAACGGCAGTGCTCCATATGCGAAGCCCCCCGCCAGAAGCCCGACCTCAACCACATCCTGCGCCTCAGTGTGGAGGAGCAGAAATGGGCTTGTGCCCGCTGCACCTTCAGGAACTTTCTGGGCAAGGAAACCTGTGAGGTATGTGGCTTCACCCCAGAGCCAGGACCCAGTGGCTCCCCCTTGCCCATCATCAATGGCATCTTACCCAAGCCCGCCGTGCTTGTGGAGCCCAAGGGCACGTCCAAGGAAGAGGCTGCCAAGGCAGAAAGCAGCAGCGAGGACTCTGAGGGGAAGAGCCCTGATGAAGCGGAGCTGGAGAGTGGCTGGGCTTGCCAGCGCTGCACTCTGCACAACACACCAGTGGCCAACTCCTGCTCTGCTTGTGGTGGCCCACGCAAGCTCTCCCTGCCCAAGATCCCCCCAGAGGCGCTGGTCGTCCCTGAAGTCATCACCCCCGCTGGGTTTCACATGGCCCCCTCTACCCCGCAGCCGTTAGTCCCTGCAGAGATCTCTGACAGTGACACCTTGGCCACCCAGGCCTCAGTGGCTATGGAAGAGGGCCAGAAGGTACTGGCCTTCGGTCCCTTCTCCCCAGGGCTGCAGAACAATCCTGTCCCGCGGAGCCGCCGGGAGGTACCCCCTCACCTGCAGATGCCAGGTGCCGAGGCCTCCCAGCCCATGGCCCAGGGTGCAGCGGGGCAGAAGGGCTCTCCCCAGGGTCAGGCCAGAGCTGCTCCTGCTGCCCGCTTCCAGGATCTGCTGTCCAACAAGCGACTGGGTGTGCTGGAGGAGGAGATGGAGGTCAGTCCTTCACATTGGAAGTGCAGTTCCTGCTCTCTGCTTAACTCTGCCGGGGCTGGTAAATGTGAAGCTTGCAGCACACAGAAGGGCAGTGACACCATCAATCTGGCAGGGGACTCGGTGAGATTTACCCCATGCAGCCCTTCCAGCCCAGACTTCACCACGTGGTCCTGTTCCAAGTGCACCCTCAAGAATCCCACCGTAGCCCAGAAGTGCAAAGCCTGTGGCTCCTCCAAGCTGCATGGCTTCCAGGAGCATGGCACACAGGGCGAACCGTCCCCACACTGCCCTGACTGCGGCACTGGCGACAAAGGCGGCTGCTGCTCCTCATCCTGTGGCGGCAGGGCCCCATCCGCACGCAAGGTCGCTCGTCTCTTCCCATCCCAGCTGCCCTCTGGACAGGAGAGGCTGGGCCAGTGGGCTTGCCCCGCCTGCACCTTGCTCAACGAGCTGAAGGCCAAGCACTGTGTGGCCTGCCATACCCCGCAGCAGTACGTGGCCCAGCGCAAGGGCCTCAAGCCCCTCAAGAGACGAGAGAGCATGCACGTGGAAAAGAGGCGGCAGACGGATGAGGGGGAGGCCAAAGCCCTGTGGGAAAACATTGTGACCTTCTGCCGGGAGGTGAGTGCTCACTGAACTGCTCCTGCTCCTGGCTGTGCTTGGAGAGGGCCCTTCCTGCCTCCCCCATGGGGCTTGGGCATTGCTCAGCACAGGCAAGCTGCCTTCTGTGCCCCAGAGAAGATCTTCATCAGCAACAGCAGGGTTCTAGTTGCAAACACTGCAACGTAATAGTTTAAATAGGTGCAAGAGAATCTCTGGGGTGAAAGTGACCCATACAGTTCGCTCCTGGTTCAAGGATGACGGAGTTGGAGTGTTAACTCTGAAACCTAGTGATGTTTAGACCTCATAGCAGCCTTCCAGTATCTGAAGGAGGCCTACAAGGATGCTGAAGAGGGACTCTATCAGGGACTATAACAATAGGACGAGGGGTGTTGGGTTTAAGCTTAAACAGCGGAAGTTCAGGTTAGATATAAGGAAGAAGTCCTTGACTGTGAGGGTGGTGAGGCACTGGCACAGGTTGCACAAAGAAGTGGTAAGTGCCCCATCCCTGGCAGTGTTCAAGGCCAGGTTGGACAGAGCCTTGGGCGACATGGTCTAGGGTGAGGTGTCAGGGTGAGGTGTCCCTGCCTGTGGCAGGGGGTTGGAACTTGATGATCTTAAGGTCCTTTCCAAACCAAACCAGTGTCGGACTCTGTGATTCTGTGTTTTAAATCAGTAAGACAGAACATCTGGGCTGAAGGGGACCTTCTTAGGTAGTCAGTGCAGCTCCTTCCCTGTCCAGGTGTGGGGAAAGCTGGGAAAGAGTGTGTCCAGGTTTGCTGGATGCACTAATGACACTTGTGTGTGCAGGAAATGTGGGGATGGAACAGACAGGCTCAGAGCACTGACAGGGTGCAGGCAGGAGAACTGCTTCCACTGCCAGCAGCTGAACATGTTTGGGAACCCTGAGCTGGGCCTTGGTGATGTTTAGGAATGCCCAGCTGCAAATGGCTTGCCTCTGTTCTGAGGCTGAGGTTTGGCTGGAGCCTGGATCCGGGTGAGGGTTTCAGGAACACACACCACTGTGAAGGGTCTGGCTCCATCTGTTGGGTTTCAGTCTCAAACACTGCTCTGATGGCCCTGGTTTTAATCTGAGTAGCATAAGATGCTCCTGTGAATGCTGCTCTTTCTCTGGCATCTTTCTGGAGGAGCCTCCAGCTCTTCTGAACCAGGTGGAAATGGTGTTGCAGTCCCATTTTGGCATACAGACAAGGCTTTTCCTGCCTGGTCTGAGGAGTGTGCTGTGCTATGCCTGTGCCTCTCCTGCAAGACTGGGACCATAGGGATGTTTGACTTGGGTGGGAATCTGTTGAGAATGGTCCTGGTTTGGGGTTGTGGGGTTTTTTAATTGCTATGTGTCCATCCTAACAGATGCTCTTGCTTATCCCACTGTCTCACACTTCTCCTATGATTGACCATCCTTTTCCCTTTCCAAATCACAACATGCAGCAGCACATTCTGCAGATCCAGAAGGACAGCCCAGAGCTCTTGCTGTCTGTGTCATGCGCTGCACCTCTGCCTGCAGAGCATTCCCATGTACTGGGGAGGCCACATTTCTGTTTTCCTCTTCTTCCATCCATCACACAGTTCACTACTGGTAATGCATCCCTTGGTCCATGTGGCCCAGGGGAGGTGGCAGTGGAGATGGTCACGTCCCTGCTCCAGAAGGACTTGAAGGGGGTTGTTGGCAGAGCAGGAAGAGTGAAGGAGGTCCAGTGCCCAGATTTATCACCTTGCTGGAGAAATAAGCAGAGTTTGTCTGGCACCATCTGTGAGCAGGCTCATTGCTGCCCAGGCATGGGAGGAGGTACCTGCTCTTCTTCCCTCTACTCTGGTGCTGCTCGTGCAGCTCTTGTGCCTCTCCTTCCCTCCATCTCACAGGGATATTGGTGGTGATAATTTCTCTAAAGTATTTTGAAATACATGAAGGGAGACATCATAGTGTAAAGGTAACTAGCTCATTAGGCAGGCTTCTCTGTTGCTGCTGGGGAATGCACTGCTATGGCTCTCACATTGCCTCCATCATCATGCTGATGAAGTCCATGGGCTCCTGCAGTCCTGTCCTGGCTCTGCTGAGACCCTGGCCATGTTACCAGCGAGGCTGAAGGCTGCTGCTTCTTGGAAGAGCACCACAGGGACTCCATGGGGAACAGCGAGCTTGTGCTGTGACTCCAGGACTGCTGCGTGCTTGGTGCCCTGCACAGCCGGGTCCTGAGGAGCCCAGCTGCTCCCTGAGAAGGGAGGCCCGGATGAGGCTGCTGTCAGGGAGCAGATGCTCCCCTGGGGAAAGCCAGCACGCACTGGGACGTGTCCTTGGCTCACATCAGTATTTGAATAGTGCCATCTCTTAGCTGAAAAACACCCTTCTGCAAAAGAGAAGCTACAAGTGCTAATTGAGGCACCATGTGGAAAGCGTTGACGCAGGATTGCAACAAAAGAGGAAACACAGCTACTGGTTTGCTGGGCATAAAAGCTTTGAAATTTAAATTGTAGCTGGCTTTTGCTGAAAGAATTTAATTTCATTTAATTACCAATAACAAAGAAATCCTGATTCTTATTTCACCCTGTGTTAAACTGTGTGGAAAAGCCACCTTTCTCCACTGGTTGAAGTTCTGTGCTTTCATCCTGACAGTGTGGCTAATAACTTCAGGATTATCCACCCTTCAGACCATTTGTTGTTCAGCGTGGAGAAGAGAAGGCTCTGGGGAGACTTTAGAGCAGCTTCCAGTGCCTAAAGGGGCTACAAGAAAGCTGGGGAGGGGCTTTGGACAAGGGCCTGTAGGGACAGGACAAGGGGGAATTGCTTTAATCTGCCAGAGGGGAGATTGAGGTGAACTCTTAGGCAGAAGCTCTTCCCTTCTGAGGGTGCTGAGGTGCTGGCACAGGTTGCCCAGAGAAGCTGTGGCTGCCCCATTCCTGGCAGTGTTCAAGGCCAGGTTGGATGGGGCTCGGAGCAACCTGGTCTAGTGGAAGGTGTCCCTGCCCATGTCAGGGTGTTGGAACTGGATGGGCTTTAAGGTCCCTTCCAGCCCAAACCAGTCTGGGATTCTGTGATTCTATAATGCTGTGTTATTTTATATGCAGCAGCTCTTGCATGTGGCATCAGCTATGGGATACCCTCGCTCTGGAATTTATTGCCTGTTTGTGGTCTGGCCAAATACAATTGCAGAAGGTGCCCCTAACATCCTCCATGGATGTTCCTGGGGGATGGCACAAGACTGCCATGCTCTGGAGCAGGAGCAGCTCAGCCCTTAGCACAGGGCTTAGGCTGAGCAGTGTTTGCCAGCTGGCTCCTCGCAGTCTTGCTCTCCTCATGCTTTGCCACTTCTAGAGGCAGCCAAGGTCCCCCCTGGGCCAGCCTTTAGCACCAGCACAAAGTGTGAGACGGTCCCTGCCAGGTTGGTTCCTGTGAAACACAAAGGCAGATTTGAGTTGCAGGCTGGAGAGCTGAGCCAGCTCGTGACTGGGCTGGATGCTGGACCTGAGGCACAAAATGCGTCTATGCCATTGCCAGCAGACACCCAGCCCCAGTGCTGTCCCCTGCATCGGAAGGGGCTGCCCAAGAAGGAGGGCTGAGGGTGAAGGGGGGTCTCCAGGCCAGCCTTGTCCTGGGGGACCCCAGGATGCTACACAGCTGCACATTGATGCTCTCTTTGCCTTTTGCTCTCACAGAACAAAGTCAATTTTGTAGATGACAGTTTTCACCCTGGGCCCAAGTCCGTGGGATTCCCAGAAGGCGACAGTGTTCAGCAGAGGGTGAAACAGTGGCTGCGACCCCATGAAATCAACTGTAGCATCTTCAAGGACCGGTCAGTGAAGTGGTCGGTGTTTCGGACACCCAGGCCCTCGGATATCCTGCAGGGACTGCTGGGAAACTGCTGGTAAGGGCGAGTGAGCTGGGCTGACACCTTCCTGCCCCTTCCTCCTTTCCCCCCTCCTTCATCCAGATCCAGATCAGACCCCTCAGCCCTACTCAAACCCATTTATACCCCAAGGTGTGTAGCCCATCCTCTGCCTCACCCCTTACCATGTCGCCTGCCTGGCTGGGCAGCTGCCTGCTGCCTGCTCATGCCACGTCCCCTCCTACCGGCAGGTTCCTGAGCGCCCTGGCTGTGCTGGCCGAGCGGCCCGAGCTGGTGGAGCGGGTGATGATCACCAGGACACTGTGTCCCGAGGGTGCCTACCAGGTGCGGCTCTGCAAGGATGGCACGTGGACCACGGTGCTGGTGGATGACATGCTGCCTTGTGATGAGTGCGGGTTCCTCCTCTTCTCGCAGGTCAGCAGCCCTGGGGGTAAAGGAGTGATGGGATGGGCTGGGACCTGCTCCACAGGTATGGGCGAGGCTCATCCTCAGCTCTCCCAGAAGAGGCAGTGGGAAGAGGTACTGCTGTGAGCCACCTACTCTTGTGCTGCGTGGGGGGTTTGCAGTTCAGGATCCTGCTTTTTGCTGCACTCTCAAGACAGCTGAGCTCTTTGAGGCCATAATATAAAGCTGTTTAGGCCCCTTTGGGCATTTTCCAGGCTGTGATGGAGAAGTTTCATTTGCAGTTGCCTTTCCCTCACTCCTCCCTGCAGTTCAATAGCACGAGAAGCCACCTTCCTTCTTCGCAGCAAAAGGAAACTCTTTTAACCTGAGTGTTTTGTGCTGTGGGGGGCTGAGGGAAAGCTGTTGCTTTCCTCTGCGGGGAGGTCTGGCAGCTTGGCTTTGCCAAGGAGGGACTGTGGAGAGGGAGGGACAACAAATCAGCCTGTTTCGAGCCATTGCCCAGTTGCTCTGAGCACACTCAAGTGGCATCTGCTGGGATGAACTGAGCTCCCGCAGCCACTTCAGGCCGTCATTGCTGTCATGCCCATCCTGCTTGCCAGGCCCTGTGGCGCTTGCTGGGATCACATCCATGAAGGAGACTGAGAATGTCTTTATTGAAACTCAGGCAGCAAAATCTGACAAAGAAAACAAAGTGTCACTGTCAGGAGGAGCCACGGACCCAGGACTGATGTGTTGGACTTTGTTCTGTCAATTCCAGTTCTCTTATAAATATGCACAGCCCCACACCACATCATCCGTAGATGTCAGGTCAGAACTCCGGCTGGGGAAATGGGGCCTGAAGCTAAGAACAAGGGGGAATGGCTTTAACCTGCCAGAGGGGAGATTGAGATGAGCTCTTAGGCAGAAGCTCTTCCCTGTGAGAGTGCTGAGGCGCTGGCACAGGGTGCCCAGAGAAGCTGTGGCTGCCCCATCCGTGGCAGTGTTCAAGGCCAGGTTGGACGGGGCTTGGAGTAACCTGGTCTAGTGAAAAGTGTCCCTGCCCATGGCAGGGGCTTGGAACTGGATGAGCCTTAGGGTCCCTTCCAGTGCAAACCATTCTGTATGATTCTATGATTTGGGGAACCTTAATGTTGGTACAGTTTGAGTGTGCTCATTAGGCTGTGCCACCCACAGGGTGGAGGAGGCCCAGAGCTGGGGCAACTGCTGGTTCTCCCAGGGCTGTGTCAAAGCTCACAGGCCTCTTGGGGCTGCAGCACAGAACCCTCCCTACCCCTGGCTCCAGGCAGGGTCTTACAGCTGTCCAAGCTGCCTGGCCACATTCCCAGCAGCATGGTGGATCTTCCCCTGGGACACAGGGACACTGGGGCAAAGCTGCTGAAGGCCAGTCCTCTTAAGGAGAAAACTTTAGTGAGGGGAAGAAGGAGGAGTCAGTGTCTACATTTTGCCTCTCAGTACAGAGGATCCAGGTGCATTTCTTTATTTTCAGTGTAAAATTTACCTGTCTCTTGTTTTCTTTTTTAATTTCCATCCATCTTTCCTCTCTTACTAATTTCAAGTCTG
Organism: Psittacus erithacus; assembly: GCA_009867235.2. Lineage (NCBI taxonomy): Eukaryota > Metazoa > Chordata > Aves > Psittaciformes > Psittacidae > Psittacus > Psittacus erithacus. The sequence continues at coordinate 9,194 of WYDI02026977.1, read as the reverse complement.
TTGTTGTTATTATTATTATTATTATTATTGTTGATGGAACGTTTTCTCATGGGCTGGCCTTGCCTTACATGTGTTTCCAGGGGCATCTGAATGTTAGCAAGATTTTTTCCACCGAGTGTTTAGCTGTGGGAGCTGGATGTGGGAACTTAGAAAGGAAAACCAGAGTTTTAAAATCAAAGGAAAATCAGATTCTTTCCCGAGCTCCCTGGCTGCGGCTCAGGCAGAAAAATCAACATGGATTTTGTTGAGTGAAGGGCTCAATACCCAGTGGAAAGCACTTGCAAGCTTTCTTTATCCATGGGAAAGAAATCTTCAGGGCCCTCCTTTCTTCTCCCAGCTCTCGGCTGCCACCTGGGAGTCGCACACAGTCACACTGCGCCAGGGCTTTTCCCCTCCAAGCGCTGGCTAAAATCCTGATTTTCTGGGGTTGTAGAGAATGGTATTGTCTCCTTGCGTTTTGCCCTCCTGCACAAGGATTCCCCTTGGCATCCTCACTGCAGGCAGGGGTTGGAGCTGAGGTGTCTCACATGCTGGGGATGAGAGGTGAAGCACTGCTGGAGGCTGCATCCTGCAGTGACTTGGACATGGTGGTGGTGGCTGCACCCCGAGCCCGTGGCCGGTGGAGGCTTTGCAAATCTGGGTGTATTAATGCAGCGTCTCCATTTCTTCCCATGGCTATTATCAGCCTGGAGATGCGAAGAGCAATAGCCTGGCACCAGAACAAAGTGTCTCCAGAGGGAGCTTTCCACCCTGGAAAACTTGCATCTTGTCACAACATCTTGCCACTGTCCCTGTGCTGGAGTAGAGGACTTTGCCCATCTGCCTGAGAGATCTTGGAGCTTGTCCTTGGAACAATGTCACTGTTCCATGGGTAAAATATACCTGGTCCCACCTCCATGTGTGTTCTAGGCAGCCTCCTCCGCCAAAGGTGTGTTAGTTTTGGTCTGCAGCAGTGTATGAGTGAAAGGCAGCTGTTCCAGATGTGCATGATAGCCTCTTCCATTATACTCCATCGCTGGCAGTGTTCAGGGCCAGATTGGACAGAGCCTTGAGCAACCTGGTCTGGTGTGAAGTGTCCCTGCCCATGGCAGGGACGTTGGAACTGGATGAGCTTCCATCCAGCCCACACCAGTCTGGGATCCTATGATTATTAAACCTTTTCAATCCAGGTTGAAGCAGAAGGAAGCTTGTAATGTAGGCACCCACCCTGCCAGCCTGACTGCCTAGGCACTTGAGGGTGCAGCTCTGTCTGACAGACATTCACTCCAGGTTGTTTTCCTAAGTGGAACTAAACTGTGCAAACAAAACACTGAGCAGGTGGAGAATGGTTCTTCCTCATGCGACCAAGCTCCTGCTGTCTGGTCTTGCTGCTCCTGCCTCTCCATCTCCAGCAGAAGGGTGGCTGAGAGAGGCTTTGCATTGTCTGCATGCACTGTGTTTGCTTTCCGATCCCCTGCCCATGGCAGCTCTTGATGTGTTTCTCCCTCTTTCTACAGGCCCAGAGGAAGCAGTTGTGGGTCGCCCTCATTGAGAAAGCTCTGGCCAAGCTCCATGGTTCGTACTTTGCCCTCCAGGCGGGGCGTGCTATTGAAGGCCTGGCTACACTAACGGGTGCGCCCTGCGAGAGCCTGATGCTGCAGGTCAGCTCCACTAACCCTCGTGAGGAGCCCATTGACACTGACCTCATCTGGGCCAAAATGCTGAGTTCTAAGGAGGCTGGGTAAGATGAGGCAGGAGGGTGCCGTGGCAGGAGCATGGACACTTGGGGAGGGGGGAGCACTCTTGGAGAGGCTCAGAGGAGAGGGGCTGGTGGAGTCCACCACCACATCTGAAGCACTGATGGAGCTCCCCTTTAAACTCCTCAGAAATTCTTTCTCCTTTGTTTTATTCTCATATGAAATGAAAACACTAGTGAAGTTCCCTGTACACGTTTACTGCTGTCTTGTAGGAGTTGTGAAGTGGCCGGCATCCAGCCCGCTTGCTTTGCTTTCAGTGGTGTTTGTATTAAGTGCTTGACCCTGCACGTCTCTCCCACCCATACACATTGCAGCTTTGCTGGCCATACCTGGGCATGACTCTAGGCAGTCTGTAGGAGACAAAACAAAAGAAAAGTAAACGTGTATACAAAAAAGATGTGGGTGGGCTGAGGGGATCCAGAGAAGGGCCACAAAGATGATCCAAAGACTGGGAAGCATGTGACAAAAGGCTGAGAGAGCTGGGCTTGTTCAGCCCTGGGAAAAGAAGGCTCAGGGGAGAACCTTCACCATGTGCCAGTACTTAAAGTGTGGCTACTAAGAAAAGAGACTCCATTTTTACAAGGAGTCACATGAAAAGAGATGGGGTGATGGGCACAGGTTACTCCTGGGGAGATGCCAGCTGGACACAAGAAGAGAATTTTTCCCAGTGAGAACAACCAGCCACTGGAATAATCTCCTTAGGGAAGTGGTGACTCCCCAACATTGAACACCTTTGAGATTTGGCTGGACAGTGCTGGGACATCCAATCTAGGTCATGCTTGGACCAGTCGATCCTTGAGATCCCTTCCAACCTAGTATTCTGTGATTCAAACACCTTATCACTCTGGCAGGAGGAGTGGGAGGGCAGTTGGGTTAGCTGAAGGCACATGGGAGACTGATAGGTCCCAGCACGTTGTGTGCCCCCAAGACTGGCTGGTGCAGATCTCTCACCCCAAATAGTCTGTCGTCACCCCTGCAGGGGCCAATAGCCTGCAAAGGGGAGGCAGATGCACCATTTGCCTTTCTGTGTGGCTGGGGAGGTTGAGTGTTGTTGCAGAGGGAATATCCAGGAATCTCCTGGGGGGAGCCTGTCCCATGCCATGAGCAGTAGAAATGAGCTTCCCCCCATACCAGGCCTGGCAGGACATTGAGGTTTTGCTGTTCCCTTGTGCAGGTTCCTCATGGGCGCATCCTGTGGAGGAGGCAACATGAAGGTGGATGATGTGGCCTACGAGAGTATGGGTCTCCGTCCACGGCATGCATACTCCATCCTGGACGTGCGGGATGTCCAGGGCTTCAGGTGAGCTCAGGGTGGAGGCTGGTCCGGCAGACATCCCTGCCACAGCCCAAGCAGAAACCCTGGGGAGGGATAATTGAGTGCAGGCTGGACAAGACCTCGGGGACCCTTCAGTGTCCCATCCTCATGGCCAGTAAGGGCTATTTCTGCATCCCAGGGTGTCATGTAAGTGTTTTTTTCCATATATGCTGTCCTTTCTGGGCACTGCCTCCACATGCAGAGCTGCTCTGCTCCAGCACACCGTATAGTGCAGAATGGTTCACCAGGTCTCACAAGACACACAGGATTTAGTTGAGCTCTTGCATGAGGTAATCAGGGCACCGTTCTCACCTTTGGAGGGTGGAGGATAGAAACGGGTGCTGCCTCCAGCAGCCTGGGTACTCTGTGAAGCCCCATTTCCAGCCACATCACACTCATCAGCCTCTTCCCTGCTGAGATCGTTCCCTGCAGTACCTGGCTGCAGGCCCCTTGGTCAGGGAAGGGCTGAGGGAGCTGCAGCAGGTCCAGAGCTGCTGGTCAAGAGCATCCCCAGCCACAGTGGGGGTGGAAAATTAGGTCTAGGATGCTGTGAGGGCTTTGAAAGGCAGGGGCAGAAGTGGCATTGTGCCCTCTGCAGGGAGCTGTCTGGGTTTACAGAGGTGGGAGGGCATGTCAGAGGTGATCTTCCTTGTGCGCCCCTTCCTTCTGGACCTCTGACACTATTTTGCCTTTACCCCAGGTTACTGCGGCTCCGAAACCCCTGGGGCCGCTTCTCCTGGAACGGGAGCTGGTCCGATGAGTGGCCGCACTGGCCGACTCCGCTGCGGCACGACCTGATGCCCCATGGCAGCAGTGAAGGTGTCTTCTGGATGGAGTACAGCGACTTCATCAAGTACAGTAGCACCCATGAGGCAGAGCCTGGGGGATGGGCAGCAAGGCAGGGGACAGAAAAAGGGTCAAGGTGGGGCGGGCAGGAGAAGGTATCGCCAGGATCTGCATGAGGGCAGAGCAGTGTCCACACAAGAGCACCCTGCCGGGTCTGAGCCCAGCTTCCCCACAGGTATTTTGACTCAGTGGATATCTGCAAGCTCCATTCGGACTGGCATGAGGTGCGTGTGCAGGGCATGTTCCCCAACAAGGCCAGTGGGCCGGTGACGGTGACATCGCTGACGGTGTTGGAGCGAGCTGCCCTGGAGTTTGCCCTCTTCCAGGAGGGCAGCAGGTGAGCTGGATCTGGGAGAAAGCCCAAACACATCACCCTTTCATCCCAGGCGATCCCACAGGATCACAGAGCTCAGCAGTGGGTCCCCATTCGCCATTTCTCCAGTTCTCGAGGTTTACTTTTTGTTGTAGCCAAAACCCAAGCCCTGAACATGTGCTCATTTCTGGGATTGGAACTTGAGGCAGTGGGAGGACAGGGTGAGACAGTTTGGATATTCAGTCTGGGAAGAGAAGTCTCTGGGGAGACTTTAGAGCAGCTTCTGGTGCCTAAAGGGGTTACAAGAAGCCTGGAGAGGGGCTTTGCACAAGGGCCTGTAGGGACAGGACAAGGGGAATGGCTTTAACCTGACAGAGGGGAGACTGAGATGAGCTCTTAGGCAGAAGCTCTTCCCTGTGAGGGTGGTGAGGCACTGGCACAGGTTGCCCGGAGAAGCTGTGGCTGCCCCATTCCTGTCAGTGTTCAAGGCCAGGTTGGACGGGGCTTGGAGCAACCTGGCCTAGTGGAAGGTGTCCCTGCCCGTGGCAGGGGATTGGAACTGGATGGGCTTTAAGGTCCCTTCCAACCCAAACCAGTCTGAGATCCTGTGGTGACCTTTCCTCTGGATCTGCCATCCTGCCTGTGCCCTCCCTATGCTCTGCAGCCCGGCACTGGGGTGATGCGTTACTGTTCTCCCCTTCTGTCGCAGGCGGTCGGACGCAGTGGACAGCCACTTGCTGGACCTGTGCATCATGGTGTTCCGGGCCACCTTCACCAGTGGGAACAAGCTGAGCCTGGGCCGGCTGATGGCTCATAGCAAACGGGCTGTCAAGAAGTTCGTCAACTGCGATGTCATGCTGGAGCCGGGGGAGTATGCTGTGGTGTGCTGTGCTTTCAACCACTGGAACACTGCCCTGGCAGGCTCCAATGCTGTCCAGGGTGAGGGGCTCCCCACACAGCTGTGCTCCCTTGCAGTGGGCAGCAGTGGCAAAGCCCTTGATCTTCACCACGGGGTCCTTGATGTGGGTGGAGGTTGCTTCCACATGCAGCAACCCTCCTCCTGTGGGTTGTAGGCTTGGTGACAGTGCCACTGATCCCTCCTTCCTCCATGTGTCTCTGCAGCATCCAGTCCCACCAGCAGCCGACCAGCCACTGATTATTCCAGCTATATCCTGGCAATCTACAGCTCCCGGCTGGTGATGGTGGAGCAGGTGGAGGCACAGCCCACCACTCTGGCAGATGCCATCATCCTGCTGACTGAGAACAAGGGCGAGCGCCACGAGGTGGGTGCAGAAAGCACAGAGCAGGGGCTACCTGTGGCTGCAGTGGTGTCAAGGTGATGCTGACAGTGGGAGCCTGGACCCTGCCTCTGCTGCATCCTCAGTCTGGCAGGGGCCAGGCAGGGTTGTGCCAGCCCTGGCTGCCACCTCGTCTCCTTCAACCCCATGGATACCTGTCCCTTTTGCTGCTTGGGGTACTTGAGCAGCTGGGGATGGAAGATGTTGGTCCAGGGGCTGAGAGTGGGAGCAGGGGTGCCTGGAGGCCTGCCAGCCCTGACCCTGCTCTTTGCCCCAGGGCCGCGAGGGGATGACCTGCTACTACTTGACGCATGGCTGGGCTGGGCTCATCGTGGTGGTGGAGAACCGGCACCCCAAGTCCTACCTGCACGTCCAGTGCGACTGCACTGACAGCTTCAATGTTGTCTCCACGCGCGGGAGCCTCAAAACACAGGACAGCGTCCCCCCACTGCACAGGTCTGGGGTAGGCAGAGGTGGCAAGGGCAGGCAGGGGGCTTGAAGCCAGGCAGGGTTTAGGGCTGGCAGGGAGGTGTGGGCAGAGGGTGGGCACTAGGGTGACATCGCATCGTCTGGGCCCCTCACTGCAAGAGAGACATTGAGGATTGGAGTGGGTCCAGAGAAAGGCAACAGAGCTGGTGAAGGGCCTGGAGCACAAGTGTGATTAGGAGCAGCTGAGAGACCTGGTGGGGGGTTTAGTCTGGTCCTGAGAAGGCTCAAGGGGGGGACCTTATTGCTCGCTACAACTACCTGAAAAGGAGGATGGGGCCAGGAGGTGGGAGTAGGTCTCAGGTTAACAAGTGATAGGATGAGAGGAGGTGGCCCTAGGTTGCACCAGTGGAAGTTTAGACCAGATACTTGGAACAATTCCTTCCCCAAAGGGTGGTCAGGCATTGGAACAGGCTGCCCAGGGCAGTGGTGGAGTCATCGTCCCTGGAAGTGTTCACAGACTGTGTAGATGAGGCCCTCAGTGACATGGTTTAGTAGTGGCCTTGGCAGTGCTGGGGGAGTGGTTGGACTTGATGATGTTAAAAGGTCTTTTCCAACCTGGTTGATTCTATGGTTCTATGGCCAGGGCAGAGGTAGCTGCCTGGCCCTGAGCCCACCATTCTCTTTGCAGGCAAGTGTTGGTGATCCTCTCCCAGCTGGAAGGTAATGCTGGCTTCTCCATCACCCACCGCCTGGCGCACCGCAAAGCCACGCAGGCCTTCCTCAATGACTGGATGTTGACAAAGGGCACCCACAACCCACTGCTCACGCCCGAGGTTGCAGGGCTCCATGGCCCCCGGCCCCTATGACAAAGCATCTCCCACTCCCTGCTCCGCTCCCCCCTTCCCTGCACCGAGGCTCTGGCCTGGGGTCACACCTGAGCTGTCAGTGCTGTGGGGCAGAGCAACAGCATCAACACCCAGCACTTGGCTTGCTCTCAGGGCCAGGACCAGCTCTGCCCACTGCCTCCCTGGCCCTGGTGCCTCCGGACCCCTGTGCACTGGGTGAGGAGCAGTGGGTGCCGGGCCATCTCAGGATCCCTCCTGCCCCAAACCTGCCCTGGGGCCAGTGCCCTCGGCCTGCAGGAGGGGGCTTCGGGAGAGTGGGGGCTGGAGGTTGCTGTCAAGGCCCTTCCCAGGCACCATGCTCAGGACTCTGCCCCCTCCTGTGACGCCAGGGCGCTGGCGCTGCAAAAATAAGAATATACCTCTGATGTCTGTCCGTCTGTGTGACCCTCCGTCTGTCCCTGGGCCCTTCCCACTGTCTTGTTCCCCCCCCATTGTCTGATGCCAGGACCAGCATAGCACTGAGGTACCATAGCAGGGGATGCTTGGGTCACCATGGTGCTGCTCATGGTTGGACCCCCCCATCCACCTCACGTGTCCAGAGTGCTGGGGCTGTGGAGGTGAAGGGGCTGGGGTGGAGAAGGTGTTCAGTTGTTTGAGGAAGCTGCTGCCAGGGGGTTTTCGTCCCCACTCAGGCTGGCCTCTGCCGCCACTGCTCAGGGTGGGCAGCGAGGCCATGGGGTGATGCTCAGCAGCACTGCAGCAGAGGGGACCCCACTCACCTCGTCACACAGTGTCACTATGCAAAGGCAGCCGTTGGGAGCAGTGCCTGGAGTGAAGCCATGACCCTGAGCGGGACTGAGTCCCCCCGGGGGCCTCCCCATGCCATGCCAAGGGGTGACGGCTCCAGAGCTGGCCTCTGGGGAGCAGCTCCCATGGCTTTACCACGTTGCCATGTCCTGGGGGGTGGGGAAAGCAGAGCACCCCATCTGTAGAGGCTAAGCCCTGTGGGCAGCAGTGAGCACAGGGCAGATGGCTGCAGGAGCTGTGGGGTGCTGCGTGCTGTCCCCCCTATCCCGTTCAGGGCATGGTGGCTCTCTGGCTTAACACAAGGGTGCGTGCGTGTGTGTGTGTGTGTGCGTTTTGGGGGTTCCCTGGTGTTCCCCTCCTTCCCAAGCTGTGTGAACCTGCTGTTTGGTGTGGGGTAGGTGATGCTGGGTGCTGGGATGGTGCTGGGAGGCTGCCTGCACCCCACACCCTGCAAGGGTAGGGATGGATGGTGGCTTGTGGCTTTGCCCAGCATGTCCCTGTGTCCTGGGGGGGGGGGGGGGGGCCGCCCCGGCCCCACCCCCCCCCCCCCCCCCGACCCAAGCCCTCCCGTTCTCTTAATTT
>WYDI02026975.1:0-20783 GCA_009867235.2 Psittacus erithacus | reverse complement strand
CCTTCACCACCAGGTTCTGCACCCGGGCAGCAATATCTTGCCACAGTGCAGCAGCCCAGATGGGTTTACCTCTGAGTAAGAATTGAGAAATGGCAGAAATTATTATCATGGCTATTTACACTAAGGTCCAGTAACAGAATGGAGACAAATAATGTGATGTACGTGCCCAGTGGAGCCTAAACAAGCCAGCTCTAATACCTGAAACTCTCTTCTCTCATTTGCTTTACAACCCATAACTTATTCTCCCTGCTGCAGAGGCCTTTGTATCAGATCATTGCTGCCTGATAACACTCAAGGCAAATGGTGGAATTTATAAAGCCTTTAGGTATGAATTTAATAAATTAGCATTGTATTAGCAGCCAACAAATATGATTTGAAAACAACCCCCAGAGATATTTTATGCTATCAAAACCTATTTCTTTACTCTTTCTTTCAGCTGTCTGTAATAACTTAAACAAAAAGAAACTGAATACCTCAGTCCCAGAAGGCTGTTAGGTTAGCCTTTTCTTATAATAAGGCAAAATGAAATCACATGTGCAACACTTACGTAACCTTCAGAAATGGGAACTTAACTCTCATCATTGTGATGGTGACAGCTTATATTTGAAGTAGTCCCAGGACAGTTTCTTTTTATCCTTCATATTCTCTGCTTATCAGAGGGAAAATTTCCTGGCTATTCATTTTAAAATCTTGCAATAACTTATTAAGACTAAACATTCTTGTTAGAAAGACTCAGAAAATATTTTTATCAGTCCATAGAAAATGTTGAGTTACTGGAGGAAAACTCTTGAAAGCTCTTATATTTTTCTCCAAAACTTGTAATATTTTAGTTCCAGAATACTTCTGTAACACTTCCTGAACCCTTTCTCCTGACAGGCTCTTGCAGCATCTCCTTGCAGCATATGCTACTGCTCAGTATCATCTGTACTCTTTTTTTTACCCCCAGCTTTATATGCTGATCATAACATCATACAGTATAGGATATCCCTTGGGTCTGTTGAGATCAGCTTTCCCTGCAGTATCCACTCTCAACTTCTTGTGCACCCCCAGTGACCTCATTGGTGGGGCAGGGTGAGAAGCTGAAAAGACCTTGACTCTGTGTAAGCACTTCTCAGCATTAACTGAAACATCCCTGTATTATCGACACTGCTTTCAGCACAAAACCAAAATAGCTTCTTACTAACCAGTATGAAGAAAATTAATACTACTAAAGCCAAAACCAACACACCATCCCAAGATTCCCCTCTCCAGAGAGGTTTGCTGCAGCATGTGTGGAGGCCTAGGGTGAATGAAGGCACATCTTTCAAAGGTGCAAAGGCTGCAAAGAAGGAGTTATACATGTGGGACATACGCCAAAGAAAATGTGGACTGTGAACTGCAGAAATTCTTATTACCAATCTAAAAGAAGATGTAAATGAAAACTTTTACTGACAACACCATAAAAGTACTTGTGCAAACATGTTACATGTGTCTCTTTCAGACTTTATAAATTACATTTCTGTGGTTTCTTTGATTTTTTTAAACTCTTCTATCAAAATGCACTCACCCACGTTACTTAAATTAGGAGCTGTCATAAGTCTGAGTGAGAAGCGGATCTGATAGACTTAACGATTTCAAGGATAAGATACACATGTTGCTAGAAAACATGGGGGTACTCTGATAATTCTGTGGAAGACATTGAAGTTCTAACAAACAGACATATATATAAAAGCAGCTTTCTGTGTTTTCAAAAAATATTGCCATTCAATACATACGGAATACAAGCAAGTTATATTGTTTCTTTCACAAAAAAAAAAAATAGGTGGTACTGAAGGTAAAAGCATTCTAGCCTGGAAAAGTTTAATTACAACTAATATCAGGAAGTTTGAAACAGTCTGAAATAAAAGACCTATTTTTTAAAGGAAAAATGATTAATCACTGAAGCATGATACTAAAGGAAGAGAGTCTCTATTTCTTCTGAATTTGAGCACAAATGACTGAGTTCAGTAAAAAGGTAAGTGCACTGAATCATTTGGCTACAAGGGTGTGTGACTAAAATGACTTCAAATGTGAAGCTTTGATTTAAAAATGGCAAACAGGAATTGGTAGGTTTGGGCTGTTTGGATCCAGGTTTTCTTTCATACAGAGGCATGATTGCATTAGGTGGGACTGAATTCTTGGTTAAGTTTATTGTCTAATCACTTAAAAACTATGTTACACAGAAAAGTGAATACCTTCCAGATAGGACTTTGCCTTTTTCCTGTCCTCAGTGCAGCATGTTATAAATTCTCACCTGAATTGTCACCAATAAATTCTGTGAATTAAACAGGCCTTAGATTGGGACAAAGAAAACTTTATTTTCAGAGCTGTACATTTAGAAGAGTTTAATATGCTTATTTCTGCTTATGTGCAAAAGCTTGTACTACTGTTTCACTGTATTAAACTCCAGGAAAGACTGCAATAGAAATTGCATTATTACTACTCTACGAAATAATTGTGAATAAAATTCTTTCAATACAAATTTTCTTGCCAATTTTAACCATGAATAGATTGAAATATTCCACATAACTTTGGAATCCCCCTACTAAAAAAAGAAAATTATTTAATAAACTTTTTAGTAAGAAGTGGGGACATCTTAACCATTTTGCCATTGCTTGAAGGACCTGCAAATTGAATATGTGAAATTAATGCTAATTTAAGCAACTCCCTATTTTTATTCTTCTGCTATTTCTCTTCTTTATTTGTAATGCTCAAGTCACTTGCATGGCAGTACTATCTGTTTACCAGTTTTGGTGTTCCTGCTGCTTAATCTTCATCTGTAATGATGAAATCTCCCTCTGTAGCAAGAAAACACATTGTGAAACATGTATGGCTATGGCTTAATGGAAAGGACAAAGAACTAGTTTAAAGGAAGAGCTGTTTTCATCAGAAAAAAAGCCCTTAATGACACAGCTGAAACGCAAAAATCTCTATAGTATTCAGACACAGCTCAAAACCTGCAAAAAATCAAATTGTTCTACTGCAATTTGATAATTTCACTTGGTCTAATCTTGGTGTACCTCACAATGATGGAGGTGGATACATGGTTCACTATTTGTATTAAGAAAAAAAAAAAAAACCTCTTCAATTTCTGCATGAGGATTTTGCGCTAAAAGCAAAGAAAATGTCTCCCCTGTGTCTTTAATGATTTGCACTGCAATGTTTTCAATCAGTATGTCTTGTTCAGCCGTGCCCTCTCCCCAGTGCTGTTGGGACTGACCTCCTTGCCTCTCCAAATTCAGTTCTTCCACTAACCTTTAAAAACCAAAAGAGAAAGAAATTTGTGGAGCATTGCAGGGTTAGCGGGGGCAGCACTCCAGAGGTCAGCTGCTTCTCCGGCTTTGAGCTACTTCCACAGTCTGGCATCCATGAAAATCCAAAGGAGTGTGAATGTGAATTTACAGCTAGACAGATCAATTCCTTGACATCCTCCTTGTAGATTTAGGTGAAAAAGAAAGGCCTGTATCTAAAGAGACAAGAGCTTCTGTGGAAATGGTAGCAGTAACTGCAAAATTCTTTCATTACCGCTTGAGATCTGCAGTGAATCCTGTTCACATACCTGTTCTGCAATCCACCTTTGAGCAGGGACAGGATCAACCTGCATTCACATTCGTTTAACACTACTTTGAGTGTTAAAGGAACATAACAAGCTCCCACTGTTAACCACGTGGAAGCTGTTTTGAAATGTCTGTGTGAGTGCTACTGAGGATATTGACATTTGAGAATATTGGAAGGGGAGAAAAAGGACAAAAGTAAGCTTTAATAGGGCTTGTTAAATCTCTTGAACGTACAGAAGTAGCAGTTCTCGGTAATTCATACTCCAATATTCATAATGTATAAAATGCTGTACTTAAAAACCTGTTTTGGCTTAGCACAGCACTGAATTGAGTACATATCAGTGCTCACGTCCTTCTGCTTAACCCTTCTTGGGCTTCCTTTCCTCAACTAGGACTGGTCTTGGAACGCAAAATGCACAAATTATAGAATCATAGAATACTAGGTTAAAAGAGATCTCAAGGATCATCTGATTCAACCTCTCTTGGCAAAAGCATGACGCAGACCAGATGGCCCATCATGCTGTGCTGCTGAATCTTGTGTCCAATGTTGGGGAATCCACCACTTCCCTGGGAAGATTATTCCAATGGCAGATTGTTCCCAGGGTGAAAACTTTCTTCTTGTGTCCAGTCAGAATGTCCCCAGGATTAACTTGTGCCCATTCCCATTCATCGTTTTCATATAACTCCTTACAAAAAGGGAGTTTCTCTCTTCTTTGTAGCCACCCTTTAAATACTGGAACATGGTGATAAAGGTCTCCCCTGAGCGTTCTGTCATTTTCTTTAGGCTGAAAGCATCCCAGTTCTCTCAGCCTTTTCCCATGCAGCTGAATTCCCAGCCCTTTGATCATCTTGACTGTACTTCTGATGCAAGAGTAAAGACTGGGTACCTTCTGTGAGCAAGGCTTGCCAAGTCTTGGTGAACACTGTCATCCTGATTCCTGAGAGGAGCTGTCAGATCAGGAGCAAAGATATGCTCATGAGGAACCACAATGAAATTGCAAGGTAGGGCTCATCTCTCAGTATTTCAGTACTTCAGAGAAATTTGTCAGTGATAACAGTGGTCTGAATACAAGCACTGATATTTAAGTCATCTCTATAGTGATATTTCTGTGGCTATGCAAATCTTCAAGTTAATGTTAGTTGTAGCTAGTTATTTTTAGGTGCTTGTTACTAATAGGTGAGATGGTCGCTACTGCAAAGGACATGTCTAATAAATGAACGATCTTCCTTGCTTAAAAATTTAATGAGTTGCGTATATAAATATCACAGGACCATGAAATCACTGCATTGTGTGTGCTACTGCAGTAAGTTCGTTTGCCCATCTACTCATGAAAAAGATATATTAAGAATTATTTCTATTCCCTTCAGCAAAAATGGTTTTAAGGTTGCTCAGAGCTTTTACCAGCCATAACAGTGGATTTAACCTACAAAACCACACTTCATTATTATAATAAGTGTGTGTGTGTGTACTCATATTTGTATAGATATGCATGTATATTTATTAAAATATAAAGTGTACATACATAAAATTATTTTGAAATTTAATCAGATTACTGAAATGCTGAGGTCTCTATGAAGAGATGTATCATGCTGTGGCATGATATGTTTCTTGTGTTTTTTTCACCCAGTTTCTGGTATATATATCTCCTTATACATATCCATATGATCAAGAGATTCCTGCCTCATCCTCTATGCAATTCAGTGATAAGGATTGACTGTTATTTTAATCTTTTTCCTTGTTAATCTGATCAGAAAAAAACCAAAGGGCTTCTTAGGCAGGCAGAAAATCAAATTAATTTTGGAGGTTATGTCTGAGGGCTGATACTATGTGTTTTAACAAGTTAACCTCTCACAGGACAATCCTCCATACAAAGACTTTACAGGATCTCTGTATAAAAGTGAATAAACTGAAAGCTTACAATTAATTAATTAATTAATTCCCTAACTTAACCTTGAGTTAAAGCTATTTTTGAGATAAAACTAAGGTGTTAAACAGTGCTTTGACAAACTGAATGAGAAAGTAATACCTTGCTTTTCAGCTCCAGGACCATCGGATCTTTTTGTATATGCGCAGTATATATTTGGTTATCAGAATTTAAATTTCTTGTGCAAAGGTTAACAATGAATCTATAAAAAAACCCTACCTAATCATTTCACAATCTTCCTTTATTCCTCCCTCCCACCCCTATCTTTCATGCTTAGTGTTTTTATTGGTTAGCAGCTGGTATAATTTGTTGCTGTCATTTCATTGTTCAGGAGTTTTGAAAGACTTTTGTTCCAAGTTACCTTCTTCAACATTTTAATGTTGTCAGTGCAATACAATTTTGACCATGTTCACCCTGCCACTAGTATCCGTCTCTGTAACCCAGATATCTTATGAGTTTATAAAAAAAATTATATATATCTTACATAAAATAGTTTTTATTAAATATTTTTGTAAAAGTATTCCATATTCTTAACTTCATCCCCAAAATAATATTGATCTTATTTAGGTCTTTTAGATCTTTGGCTATGATAAACTATTGTCTGTCCCTATGAACCTGTGGACCTTGGCACTTTATCTCTGATAACTCTCAATCACTATATTACAGAGCATAACGCATAGGGTTTTAATATTCTTATTCATCAAACAGAGGCTGAGGAAACTCAGAATGACTGTTAACCTTTCCCTTTTTACATCTGCAGCTTTTCTATTCTGCACAACTGACAAGCAATTCAAACTTCATTGTGGAGATCTGAACACCACTTCAAATGGCAAGCCACTTTTCAGATGCATTTACAGCTAGGAAGGTAAATTACTTTCCCAGAAAACTGAAGTTAATCTATAATAATATGTTTCATAACAGTTATAGAAAATTTCCTTTCATTGAATTTTTATTTCATTTTTGGTACAGAGGTAAAAAAACCTTTCAGTATTAATATGTGGCTAGTAAAAGTCTCTTATTTTCTTTACTTGATAGGAAATAAATTATCTGTTTTGTTGTCAAGGTTCTTTTTTTGCTGCTTCACCACTAAAGGCACATATCCAAGAAACTCTTCCATAGGAAGAACTGCAGTGTAAAAAACAGATGTCAAAAAAGGTGAAAAAAGTCAAACTCCACCCCAGTCAGAAGATTGCTTTGTTATACAGCATATCTCAATATATGTGATAAGAATTTTTCTACCCTGATGCAGCTAATACTGCTCAAAATATAACACAGCACTAAGAGAAAAGTTGTGCATGTAATTTACTGAATGTAGGAAATAAATTCTATTCTTTTCTAGAGCATCAAGGGACAGTATTTAATGTATAAAAGTTCCTGTTATCTGGAACTCTCCCCATGACTTTTCTAGGTAGATGACGCAGTTGCTGGTCCTACATTTTTGCAACAAACACCTAATAAAGAGTCTGAAGAAAATTCATACAGATAGGAGAGGTTGAGGTTAAGTTTTTACAAGCCCTTGCTGGAAAGAGTTACTTTAATACGCATGACTATTAGGTAGGCAATTTATACAAATATTGAATTTCCCAGCTATATTTAATATCTTCTGTATATAATAAATGATTGAGCATTGGTAACAATTATACCTTAACGATATAGAAGAATTTTTTGCAAATGAGCCATTTTACAAAGAAAACAGATAAGGAATAAATTCTCTCTAGCAAGTAAGATCATTTAGCCTGAGGAACAGATATTCATCAAAGTAGTCACCTTGTGTCTGATTGATTGCTCTTACTTGGGTTTGGCACATTTGTGAGTGGTAAACCATTTTAGTCAGTGCACACTATTTCTTCTCTCTTACTACTAGGGATTTCTGCTTCTTCCTCTTCATTACAAAGTTACTGCTGTTTCTGAGAGGCCTGTTACCAGATGCAGCTTCACGAGAGTGCTGTGTGAACCCCAAAGCCAACAATAAGTCCTTTTCCTTTCTCAGGGGCTCAGAGAAACCTCAGTGGTTGGACCTCCATTGTCCAGCTCCAGCAAACACTAGTCATCTGAGACCAGCGTGTGTGACTAAGATGGAAATAGATGTACTAAACCCTGATGCTGCTCCTCCTGAAGCAGCCTGAACAGCCCATTGCCTCCCTGCCCATCAGCACCTACCCCATAGGACAGCAGCTATTGCACTGCCAAAGAGCAGAAATGTTTATTACATTTTATAAAACAATTTTGTAGCAGCAAAAAGAAGTTGGAACAGCCAAGTTTTCATCAGTAACTTAAAAAAAAACAATCCTGAAGTGTGAACTCAATCATTTAAAATATGGAACCAGAAAAATACTATGCTTATAACTTATTCAATAGGGAACATATAAATAATAAATGGTGGGCTCAAAATAGGTATTTAAGAAGCTCATTTAGTCAAATTTGAAGTAGATGGATTAAGACATATTGAATTAAAATGAAAAGGTGAGTTTCAAACTTCAGTCAGACTTCTAGGCAACACAGCTGATCTACGCAGTCAAGAGCTGATCTACTTACTTGATAAAATTCTTCAGAGATCATCAGTAAACCAGAAAGGCTTACATTTAGACAAGTACACACCAACATATTAATTTGACAGAAACCACCCAGATGGCTATTATTACTGAAAATGACTGCTAGAGGATGCTATTTTTAACTGTTGAAAGAGTGAGCAGGAGTAGTCCAGCAGGCTCATTTGCTTTCCTAGTTTTTTATGCCTTCTATCATTTACAGCATGTTCACCAACAATGTACATCTAAATTCAATAGGAGTTTCATCTGTCTAAGTGAAAGCAAGTGGTCGTCAGGGCTTCAAGGATCAAGATTAATTTGTATTTTTTATTACTTCTCAGGACTGTAGGCAAACTTCACTGTAGCACTGAAATGCTTTAAGTGTTACACCAGATTTTGTTTCAAAATGATGCAGTTGACTGACTGTATTAAAATGTATGAGACACTACTCAAACCAGGTCCTGTAAGCAAAGGGCAAGTGTTGTATCAGTTAAACTACCCAAGTGCAATGGAATTTAAGGAGAATCAAAGGTTATTACTCTGAGGCTGCTGCTTAGCTGTCACAGAAACCAGATGAAACTTTGATTTCTTTGTATTCTAGATGATAACGCCTCAGTGAAGAATACCAGATGAAAGATAACTGAGATTATACATGTGAATCCCTATTACTTTATTTATTATTTAAGAATATCTTCTCTATTGATTTTTTTTTTTAATTAATGTATAGTTGAAGAAGAATAGAAAGAGGGACACAAAATAGGGGTACACTTTCAAAGCGTAATGTAGCCAAAGAGAAAAGAAATGAAAACAAAATTGTTGACAGAATGCTTTAGTGTTGGGCTGGTATTATACGAAAACAATGTGATAATAGAAATTTGAAAAGTATATGATCTCTGAGGAGAATTTGAGAAAGTTATTGTAAAGAAAGGAATGAATTCTATCAGTCTTTCACATTTGTGTTCCTAGCTGTCTACAGAAATCCCTGGGCATATAGGACATTCAGTCAGATAAATTACATACTGCCTTGTCAAGAGGGAGGATGAAGATCTACACGTAAAATGTTTTCCAGTATCTTTATATCTATGTAGCTCCATATTAAATTTTATTTTAGCAGTTGTCTTAGATATCAACAGCTAGCATCTTTTTTACAAGATGGTAGTGTGGACTTCACAATGTGGCGGAGGTTGCCCAGCAGCTGGCCTCTGCCTGAGACCTAAAAGAAAACAGCTTTCACTTACCTTTCTGACACAACAATAATGTTTCATATCAAAATTTAGTGACTACTGGGAGAAAATAAATAATTTGCTCTGGCTCACTGACATTAAACACCTCAGCAGATATCAGGTGCAGTTATAAAGAAATAATTAAATGGGCAAGTACTGAGTATGAACTTCCCCCTTGCTTTCTTTTAGTAGTGCCTCACTCCTCAACACGCTACAGGACATTCTATGCCCGTTTTGATCCACTCTTTTAATTTGTGAATAATTGGTATTTTCTATGGAGCCATATACTTGCAAAATATATATGCAAGGGCATATATATATATATGGCATATTTTACATGCATATGCCATATATATGGCATATTTTACATATATTTATGTCAAATACACTATTTTTATATCTAAACAATGGTATTTCCGCTTATTCTCTAACACAGCGTGAGTAAAACCTTAATAGCAGCTGATCTATTTTTTTTATTTAAAAAAAAGAAACCAGCAACAATTCTAAACAGAAAAAAAAATATTTCTCCAGCACAGAAGACTGAGCATGTGGTTGGATACTGGTCTAGCCAATGTTTTTATGGAGCACAGGCCTCAACTCCAGGAATGCTGGAAAACATAAACAGGATAGCATCAGGGTCTTTGTTCTTTTTTAATAAGTACATGAAAGACATAGACATCTAGCCTGTCTCCCCCCAGAGACTATATGGCTAAATGGTGTGTTGAGAACAGAAGCCAGGATCACACACTGCATTACTGCCATTAGATCTAATGCATTCATTGTGTTTGCTTTTACACAGAGTGACTGCAGAGGAGACAGAAGTGAAGTGAGGGGAATACAGGATCCAGCTTTTTTGTTATCTAGTGCACAGATGGGCAGAGTAATCACTTGTTCCCATTTTGTCCCTCTTATCCCTTATTATAGCAACCCCAATTCTCACATCATATTGAATTGCACATCATTCTGCACTATTCCCATCAATCACAATTAGACCATTTTAAAGAGACGTTAAAGTTAAAGGGGAAAAAGAGAAAGAACTGCAGCCGATAGATGTTAATCTTATCATTTAATATGAATAGAAGGCACTCTGATATTTTATTAATGACTGAGGTGCAAGAATCACATACGAAAGAGCTGCATTTTGAAGGTGTGGAGACTGATGACTTGCAAGAATTTATTCTTCTCCTAAGTGATTAATGAAATAAATAGAAGTTCTCAAATAATCTCACAGGCCTGTTTATATAATAGCATCAGTTATGAAGATTTTTATTTTTGTGGAAAATAAGGAATCAAAGCAGTATAACTTATTACTATATTTCCTTAAACTAATTTCTGTAGGAACCACAGATGCAATATTCACAAATCTATATCTTTCCAAAAATGGATGTTTGGAGCCATCTTTTAGAAGGGAATGGGAAATATTCCCAGAGAAGCTGCCAGCAATCATTGAAAGCACCCACATGCTGTTGGCATGCTACTAGTAATTTTTTCTTCAAATTAATCAACACTTTACGTGTTCACTTTCATCTCTTCACTTACCTGACAATCTTTACATTGGGAGCTTAGAGAAATTCTGCAAGGAAAGACTTTATGAGCAGGACAACCATAAGTGGGATGGGACTATTCTCTGTAAGAAAGGCATGAATTCTTTCCACAGCTGAATTTACTGAGGAAACAAAGGTTACTACATGAATTTGAATGCTGATGAGTCTCTCCACTTTAGCATTGCCTTCTCACAATGTTTTTGTATGATAAAAATGTTCACTCCTAAAATTTTTGAGCCAATAGTGTTTCAACAGAGAGACTATGAGGCTGAATTTCATCTTTGTCTGAAATAGCCCAAAGTTACTGCAGGCAGTTTGTTCTTCCCTTGCCTCTTTTCTGACAAATATTATTCATAAAGGATCCTTTGAATAGTACTTAGTATAATATCTGGGGTAAAGCATTGCAAGTGTTCATGACCTAATGCCCCCTCACCACCTCTGGATGGGTTTTCCTGAGACAATTCACAGCATCCTCTCAGCTGCTTTTGAGGGTAGAGGACTAAAACTTGCAGAGGGAGGTTTTGGGAATGCAGCTCTGAGACATAACAGATAACAGATGTAACATCTATTTTAGAATATACGGTACATGAGAGCTGTCAGGCCTGCATAACTTCATAACTCTATTAATCTTGTAGTTCTCCACAGTCCTACAGATTTTAAAAATGCTGGCAT
This sequence comes from Psittacus erithacus, assembly GCA_009867235.2. Lineage (NCBI taxonomy): Eukaryota > Metazoa > Chordata > Aves > Psittaciformes > Psittacidae > Psittacus > Psittacus erithacus. The sequence goes on along the minus strand of WYDI02026975.1, from coordinate 9,316 downwards.
TTAAGCATTGTTTCAATAATAACACCACATGGGAGGAAGGGAAGAGTTTCCATTTTCTGTTTGCTTATCGAGCAAGCAACAGTTGCTGCATTCAGCTATGGGTAGATAGAAGGGAGAGGAGGGAGAGTAGATAAATTTCTCACCATGCAAGCTTATACTGTACAACAAAAAAGTCTCAATAGCAAAATCAGACCATAACCTGGGTAGAAACAAGAGTAAGAAAACCAGAAAGATTACTTGATTCCTCACATCTTCAGTCTTCAAATGGATGTTCAGGAAATTACATTCACCACAAACTCTCCTCAGCCTGTGCACTATCTGAAGTTGGAAGACTGCAACTACTCTCACCAATCTGGAGAAGAGAAAAAAAGGCATATTTCCCTAAAAGAGTATATGATTCACAAACTTCAGAGGACATTGTTGAGTTTGTATTCCCAACCTGCTCAACAGCAATATGTTCTCCTGCGCTGCACCTTTCAAACATTAATGAACCAATCTTCACAAATCCTTTGCAAGGCAGCGAGTGATTATCTCCATTTTACAGATGGAGAACTGAGGCACAACAAGATGTGAATGACTTGCCTAAAGGAAATTTGTAGCAGAGCCAGAAACTGAACCCAGACCTTTCAAATTGCAGAGCATTATGCTCATTGTATACAATTCCAGTCTGATTTGATGGGAGATTTAGTAGTCATTGTGCCTCTGGTAACCTTGCAGTACTCCTGCTGTAGTTCACTGCCTCGAAGGCATGACTGAAAACTGCATTGCTATAGTCATTTCATTCAGAGCAAATTGTGTTTTCATGGTGTTTGCATTACTAGTATAATGAACTACTATTCCTTCTCAAAAAAGATAACATTGCAATCAGACTTCTTTTTAAACTGACTTGTTGCTAATCAGCAAATCATTACTTGGTACTGTAAGCAGTACATCTCATTTTCAGAGCTGTTTGCCACTGTGGTTATATGAATACATACTTACCTGTGTATTAAATGTAAGTTGTATGATATTTTTATATGTTACTTCAAACCTCAGTTTTTATATTTCTTAATCTACTAAATGAATTTAATACTTCATGTAACTACACTGGTAAACAATGCTGAACTACACTGGTTCAGTGACAAGAAACTGCTAATCCTATTCTGTTAATTCTAACTACATGAGAAGCACTAATCATATTTATAAACACAAGCCTACAGATTCCATATCAAAAGAGGAAAAAAAAATGAAGGAATAATACCGTGATGACCAAACTGATGGCTCATTTTTAGTGTGCATTAGTACTACTACATAGTTAAAGTGTTCAGATTCAGATGCATTAAAAAATAAGCACTTTGCCTTATATGTCAGGAAATAATTTTATTCCTAGAAGAGGATAAAATAAGCAGTTACCAAAGAACTCTCAAAGTTTTAAAGACAGAAGAGAGGATGAAATCTCTGAAAACAAGTCAAGGGGATTCATGCAGCAATTCTTAACAGTACAAAATAGAAAATATTGGTCTTAAGGTTTATCCATCAAAAAAGACCTTAAAAAAATGGTGGCAATAGGGTGAAGCAGTGGGAGATTTTGTTTAGTAGGCAGGGACATATGGAGTGCAAATGGATCCCAAAATAATATGAAGAAGATGAAATGAAGAACCAATACAAATAACATGCAGCTTTTCTTGATCTTTCAAGTGAAAGATGTTCCAGTGAAGTGAAGATGTTCCAGTGCAGCAGTGTTGGGCTGAATATTGACAAACTCAGGTTAAATTACTCTATGGCTTTGAATTCACAAGACAGAAAAGTAGCTCTGCACTTTTAGAGATGGTTCTTTATCAAGGCACCCAGTGTGAGTGCAGATGTCAGTTCCTGACCTTCCTGCCTTGGGAAGGGGTTTAAGCAGCATTCCTGAGCCTGTAGCAATTCTGCCCTGGGGAGAGAGGTGCTATCAACCTTCCTGATCTGCCTTCACATAAACAAGCATGAAACATTATTTATCATGCAATATACAAAAAACCCCTACAAGTACAAGTGTCTGCATAGGTGTATTTTTATATGTTTATACATATAAATTGTTTTATAATTTCATATCTAATATGCATATAAAGGAATATTGTCTGCATATATATGTACATGCATGTAGACATGTATACATTCATATACTTATATACATATCGTCTAAAAATATTTGCTGAAGCACAAGCTAACATTGCATTCATTATGGTGCTATTCATTAGACTGAAATTTCCACTTTTACACTATCCATACCCTGCAGTCTATTCAAATTGGAGCAGTTCCACCAGAAAGAACCACAGGAATTGTTTTAGAGCAGTCTTTAAGATATTTAACTCTTGACAGAACATTTCTGTACTTGGGACTCACAGATATAATGTGACTGCTTAAACTATTTAGATCAAAGGGAATCATAACTGCCACTTCCTCTAGAAGGCTGGCAAATCAACATCCATTTTCTTTGCTTTTATTTTTGGCACCTTTATGAAAATATTCATTTTCAAGTTAAATGCAATTAATATTAAATTTAGTGACCTATTTCATGGCATTCCTTTAAAAAGAAGAAATTAGCAAAATATCTTTTGACTGGATAGTTTTGGTTTTTTGGGTTTTTTTTTGTCTTTTTAACATCTGTTTTGTCTTTACATTGGAAATTAAAAAGCTGTATTTTCGCAGGCCTACTGGTAGTGGCAGAAAATGAGCCAGTGCCAGCAATGACAAATTAAATAAGAGCATTCCACTTACTAAGAAAAATAGGAAAATTGATCAAAAAGGGTAGAATTCATTACATTGAACAAGGAAGACTCCTTAAGTAAAAGAGGGAGAATGATCAATACAATATAAGTAGAATAAACATTGACACTTAGCTGGGAGGTCAGCGAAAGTATTGACTATATTAGTAGAAAACTAAATTAGTAGAAAGCAGAAGTCAGTGAGTCAGACTGCAGCAGAACTGCAGGTGGGGTGTTGCTAGTGGGAACAACAGTAACCAGAGTTCGCTCAGGAAAAACTAAACTCTGGCATCCAGTGCTGTATGAAATCTCAGTGTAGGCCGCTAAGAGATAAAGCTACTGCAGACAAAACTGGGCCACTGAGAAAAGGAGTTTTACTTGAGCTCCTTAACAGCCTTCTACCTGCATATTCTGAACAACCTCTCTGAAAAAATGTCTGCAGCATTGGTGTCCAAAAATCATTTTTTACCAGAACTCTGTGACACTAAACATGAGATTTAAACAGAAAACCAGCAAATGTAGAAGGCATATTTCCTCCTTCTAAGTAAGAAATCCAAGAAAAGTTTTTTAGTCATGAAAACAGCTGCAACTACTGCAGCAGACTTGCCGCAAGAAGAAGATAACCTTAAGTTGTGCATGAAGTTTTCTAACCTGACTTTTATTTAATTAGAAAGTTTATTTGAACATTTATCAGGAAAACACCAAGACTTAGTGAATAGACTTTAGGAATGAGGAAGTAATATAGGCATTTCTATGTATGAACTTACATCCCGATTATATCTATAGTTACATCTTCTTGCATGACAGGGTCTCTGCTCTGATGATCCATCAGAACCTTTCTGCATTTGTACAAGTTTTAAATAATGTTTCTGTGGCAAAGATGAGAACAAAATGTAAGAACAGCCATCCTTGTTCAGACCATTTAATGTGCTATCCTGTCCCCAGCTGTGGGTACCAGTGGCCAGCAAGCGAAAATGAAGCAGCACATTTTAGTAATTACTTCTTTCCTTACACTTGTCAGCTAAAATGATTTTCTTTTAGTAAGTCATCTGTTTCCCTGTGGGACAGTTTGACCTCGACACTCAGCCAAAAGCAAATACAAACATTACTATATTTTAGGGTCATGGTCCTCTTCTAGGTTGAAACTATCTCTAGTGATTCATCTTTACAGTCAGGTGTTCAGAAGCAGATGCCCCATCAGGCAGATGAAGCACAGCCTTTAAAAGCTGTCAGTGTCACCCTTCTGTGAGACAACCTTTCCATACAGAGGAACCTGATATCGCACCTGGTAAAGCAGATGTTCACAGATGGTATTTAATTATCCCCATGACAGCAGTGGGCTCTTTCTGTCTTGAAGGAGGAATTCCCCTCTCTATGCTGTTATTGTTATCATACATGAATAAAAATCCAGTCTGAATAAATCACAGAGAGAGGAGATTGGTGCAGTGCTCTTGGAGACATTTGTGAACCCAGGATGAGAGAAGGAACCCTGGTTATTACATAGTACAGTAATTTCTAAAATTGGAAAGATGCTTACACTGATATAATCTAAAATCTAAGGATTCACTTCTTAAAGATCAGTATTCAATGTGCCGACTAGATGCTAGCAGTGATAATAGAGAAATATCAATTCTTGATCTAATTTTATCATACAGGTAAAAGAAGTATGTGTGCCTCTTTTGAAAGAAAAAGCAAGAAGATTTCACATTTACTTTTGACATTTAGGATGAAATGGTAAAGAAAGACATTCCTAGAATTCCAAAAGCACATATGAAACGCAAAGGCCATAACTCTAATTGATTCAAGCACTGTTTCTGAGCTACCTCTGCTAAGTTATGTGCATTTAAAATAAATATTGCATTTTCTGAACTGTTTCTCGGCACAATGTATGCAGTAACTATCAGTGATATTACTTGAAAACAGACAGCTAAACAAGGTAATAGCCTTAGCAAAGCATGTCTTCACAGAGGAAAAAGAGAAACTTCAGAAAAACATTATTGTCAAAGTAGTATTTCTAGATTTAATTTTTTTGAAAAGTTAAAGGAAGAATCCAGTATAAAGTACTCATATGAATACCACCTGAAGTACCACCTGAAGTTGTCTTAATACTAATACTATCTTGCAATCAGTATTTCACATGAGATTAAAGATCGCAAAATCAGGCTACAAGTCAAGAAAAGAATAAAAAAGTCAAAATAATCTAGATATTCAGCCCTCCTACTCAGCATCTGCTGTGGTAGAAAACATTCAAAAATGAGGAAAAAAAATCTTACCTTCCAGGAAGGATGACAGAAAGGGAATTAGCCTATTTGCCAAAGAAAAGTACAAATAAACAGCTAGAATCAGAACAGTCATTAGTTTAAAACTGACACAGGTGGAGCAACCAGTTCCCTCAAGTCTCCAGTACCAAACAGCTATTGGGGTGACTTTAACAGTTAGTAAAGTTAGGGTTTAAAGTTACATTCAAATTCCTCAAATTAGCTCCATTTATTAGCTTCTAGGTTCAAAGATCCTGGTTTAACTGATGTATATTTGATGCCTTTTTATAAGCCTCGATACTGATTTTAATATTTGAAATTTATATATGTGTGTGTATGATTCAGTTGAAGCTCCAGCACCAGGCTTGGTAGAAGACTGAGTTCAACTCTGGGTTTACACAGCAATTTTTGTCATATCAGTATTTTAATGAAAATCCAGTATAATTAAGTGCAGATTTTAAGCTTCTTACACTAATATATTGTGCAGCTGCTATAGATGATAGGCTAACATCCTTACTACAGACAGCAGTCCAGGGTGACTGACACCCTAATTGTAGCTACAGTTTTGGTAAAACAAGTGGACCCTGAGCTTGACTATCATATCAGCCACTCATATTTTCCTTTAATAATAGCTTTAGCCTGTTCTTAATAATGTTGTTGGCAATTATAAAGTTTCTTGGTTTAACAGATTATCAGCTCTTCAAAATTTACAAGTTTTGCCTACTGAAGATCCATCCTAACTTTTGCAAAATGCCTAGCCCAATGGTCACTTTGAAGTATATTACATGAAGAGATGTAAATCACCTGGCAAAAAAACTCTCAGCTACATTTAAATGACACTGGGTTCAATGAGCAATGCAGGAACAAATATTCCTGCTATTCTCAACACGTCTTTAAGAACCACTAACAATCTGCTTTATTTACATCTGGCGTTTCTTTAATGTAGCTTTCATTCTCTTGATTATCTAGCAGTAACTTGTGTTTGATTTATGATATTTTGCACATATTAAATGCTGTAATTAGTTTGTGTAATGCTTCTTGCTGAATGTTTCTGTGTCAAAACTATGGGACTATTCACAGCAATTTCAACAACATGTTCATGGTGGATGTCATTCAAAATGACAAAACTGCCTTTTTGTTTTGCTGTCTTCTGATTGTATCTTCAGTGTTTCCTCCTACAGACTGCATGGAATGACTATATTCTGCAAGGAAACCAGCCAAATAAATACATTTGTCCTGTGTGCATGAAATACATTATCTAACAGAGACATATTACTAATGTGAGAAAACAGGCAGTCAGAAGTTAAGAGAAGCATAATTAAGGATGCATATTTCATTTTAAAGGAGTTTTTTTTCTTGTATCATTTATTACACTGTCACTGAATATGTGAGCCTTGCTTCCTCTATAAGAGGACAAGTGTAAAATTATTAATTTAAAAAATTAATGAAAGTTCTGGCTAAATTTGTGAGTTAATTTAACCAGAAATATAAACTGTAATTAAATTTGGGAATCTTGATCCTCATTGAAGTACTTAGATAAATATTTTAATTTTAATACCCGTACGACACTTACTGTTAGTAAATCATGCCAAAATATGAATTTTACTCAGAATTTTAATATTTGTCAAGCTTATCAAATCATTGGAAGAGCAGTCACAAACACAGTCAAATAGAATATCCAGTCTGGAAACCATCAGCTCCTGCATCCTTTTCTTTGTTTTCATATATGTAGGAGGAATAACTAGAAGACACACAGGAGAAAGGTGGAAGAACCGGATAAATTCTTATTTCTTTGGTATGAGCTGTCAAAATGGTCTGTCATCTTCTGATCTCTACTAAATGCTAGATTTAGTATCTGGAGATGCTGTAAAGTCTAAGGTAAATGAGTCCAGCCCTTACGCTTTTCTGAAATGTGGAGCAATCACAACAGCATTAGCCATGAATGAGCCCAAAAATCACAAACTACAAATTCACTGTTTTTCCATGCATTGTCTGGATTGAAGCAGAAGTCTGGGAGCAAGGTTAGTGTTTGCTATTTATGAACATGAAAATGTTATTAAAGGATATTTCTGCTATGTTGGGGTCCTGAAATGCTGAGTCTGTAAAGCAAGTATTTGGCAAGTTATAAATCAAGTAATTAAGTTAAAACAAAATGTTATCTAAATGGAATCAAACAGAGAAATAGCTACTAATATGAACCAAAACTGCTGGACTCTTAGATACCTGTTAGACATGGGATGTGTTAGCATTTCCTTGATTGAAAATCAGTGTTTCGTCTTTTGTTTGCATTCACATTGAGCTTCTTCTAAGAAGAAACTTAAGCAAATGAACAGGCAAGAAGGGACTTTGAAGTTATTAGAAGTATTTTTGCGTTTTCTATATTGGTGGCTCTCGGTCTAACAAACTGCTGCCATTTTCACCTAGTCAAAGTGTTTGACAAATTTTACAGATTTCTGAATGCAAGCAGTTCAGGACACAACTTTATATTTCTGGTAAATTTCAAGCAAGTATTTTAGATAAATGAAAGTGCTCTGAAAAGAAGACCCTCTTTTCTTAAATGTTCATGCTTTCTGAGCCATACTTGACAGGTTCGTGTAACTAGTTACAAAACCAAATGATAGAGTATTCTGGAATAATTCCAGGGTGTGTGCTGAATTAATTTTGGAGAAGAAAAATAATAAAAAAAGAAAAAGAAAACATGAGACAAGTTACTGAAAGTAACAGAATACCAAGAAAATACTGAAGAATAGGGAGTGTTTTGCTTCAGAAACTGTTCTCTTTGATGTAATGTATTAGCCAAACAAATATTATGTTACTCATGCAACTGGAAACATCCAGGGCCACAAGAAGGATGTGCTGGCAAAAGTTTCACAAATTATGTCACAGTAACTACAGTTTTATAATCTAGTACTTAAAACTGTCTAAAACCCTACCTCCCAGCTTTCTTGGACTTCAATTTATTTACATATGAATTCAGATGGTACTGCTAATCAACTTACAGTGTAGGGTTTTATGAGTTCCAACCGATGTTCATGAGCTATGGACCCCTCCATTTTTACATCTTCCTATTAAACATGGTGAAAAGTATTTGCCCCTAATTACATGACTGTGACGGTTCTGTCTTGACCCTGTGTCCCTAAAATGAGAGACTTGAGCCTACCCTCTGCACACAGTTTTGCATCTTGATCACCATCTCTGTTATGTGGACAGAAGGTCAAGAAAGGCTTATTGCTAAAATTTTACTGCATTTTTGGCCTCACAGAGTTTATCTGTAACTTCCATTTTTTAATGTTGCCATTGAGTTTCACTGAAATGTATCATTCTCAATGCTGCTAATACTTCTTAATAATTATAATAATAATAATGCATACATATAAATATCTATATAAAGGCTTAACACTTTAGAGTATCAGAGGTTGAAATCCTGCAACTAGTCTGCCTCCAGCATGGACTCCATCACTTTTTCAGTCCTGCTGACCCCTTGGCTACACAGCTCTTCCAGCCTGGCAGGGCCGCATGCAGCATCTCCTGCACCTCAGCTGCCTTGGACTGACCCCATTCCCCAGCCTCATAGCTCCTATTGCAAAGCACATCCCCAGAATTATCTGGGGCTCTTTACGTCTTCTGAGCTTGGATGCCTTTCCTTCCCTCCACATTTCTTTTACTTTTTCTGATGTCACAGACCTAGAAATGCCCTAACTGTTCTTTCACCTTCCAGTTTGCCTCAGAGACCTAGCTGCTCTCCTGCTGTCCCTTCCACCTTCATTTATTTATGATCTATTATCATATTATCATCTCTCAATATGATATATTATGATCTCTCTTCTCTCTAACTTCTCCATGTATGGATGCATTAACAAGCTTTATGAAGACTCTAAATGTAAAACAGGAGAAAACTACACTGCAATAATATTTCAAAGACTAACAGGCTACATATGAGAAACAAGGAAACCAACTGATGCATATTTAGAAATCTGACACATATTTTTCTCATTCCTTGATGAGTAAATTTTTCACTCTGAAGGTTTTGCTCCAAGGGCTGTTTCAAGTGGTCATAGATTTTATAAATAGAACAGCTACCTTACCAAAAGCTGACAACAGCCTGCCTTACCTTTCTTTAAGACATTCATACATACCGGCACTTCAGCCTTTCTGGTTCTTACCTCATGACCAGACTTTCTTCACCCTTTTTATTAACCCATATCAGCACAGCTCCAGTTTATAGCTGTGTCGTGGTTTAAGGCCTGCCACACAACCCACTCACTGCCCCCCCACCTCCTCCCTCGGCTCCCGGAGGGATGGGGAAGAGAATCGAAAGAATACAACTCCCAC
>WYDI02026974.1:0-78347 GCA_009867235.2 Psittacus erithacus | reverse complement strand
TACTGGACTGTTCTTATCTCAACCCGTGGGAGTTACATTCTTTTGATTCTCCTCCCCATCCCTCCGAGAGTGGGGGGGGAAGACAGGTTGTGGGGGGGGAAAAAAACCGAGCAGGCTACATGCTTTTCTAATTTACGAGTAAGCTTAAACCATGACAGTTGCTTAGTGAGATTTGTTGTCCAGTGAGTACTTGCTCATGTTTAAAAGTTGACTGGATCGAGAGCTGATTTTAACCCTTATTTCCACCCCTTTCCCTCAGTGGTGGGGAATGGAAGTAAATAATAGCTCTTTTTGGGGAAGAACATCCCCATCCCCACCCAGAACAGCAGCCACTGGTGGGCTGAAAGCTGTGCGTGGCAAATAAGTGCTGGGTCAGCATGTCTCAGTATTGTGTTGTATTGTAACAGTGTTGTAGGCTGCTCTTAGAGATGCTTTTGAGTCTCTTCATGCAGGATGTACATTGCTATTACTGAAGACAAAATCTCAGCTGGGAAGCATAATTCACGTTGCTGCCCCTGAAGCTGAAATGATGCATGTTGCCGAAATAAAGTTGTATCTCCCTTAGTTACAAGCTGTTGCCTCATTGGAGTCTGTTTGACCGGACATCTCAGGCTCTTATGAGATTTCTGTGAGCTCTGCTCTGAACAGAGCTGCAGACAGCAATAGTTTAACTGAATCAGTGTCACTGTTTTAGCTCAAATATAAAGTTTAATAAGGAAAAATAATAGCTTAATTTGGAAAGGCATCTTGCAGGCAGTAGGACTGACCTTGTATGAGTGACTGCTGCCAAGAGGATTAGAGTTGTATGTTGTACTCAGAAGTGTACTGTGGACATGCTGAGCTTGGCACAGAAGATGGGAAGAGTGGTCCCTTCAGTTCAAAACCTTGTCCAAGCTTCAGACTTTGCAGGAGATTCCTCTGGGAATAAGGTGAATCAAAAGAGGGCTCATTCTTTTGCATTACCCTGTAATTTCCTCATACAATAGCCCAGGAGGATCAAAGCCTTCCCTGTTCTCCTCGTTTTACTGTTAATCCTTGGCACATCTCAGCACTTCCCAGGAGTGTGTTGTGTGCTGTGATGATGATGATGATAAGGAAATAAGGACATTGGTTTGTCTGGTTAGGGTGGAATTTTCCTCCGCTTCTCCTGTTCTAAGTCTGTTCTTAGCATCCGTACTGTAGTTGTGGATTTTCTAGTTATCCATAGAAAGGCTTAAATCTTTCCAAGCACCAACTAAACACATCAAGGAAAGGTGAGCTAATAGTTGAGAGGCTTTCAGTTTCCTTTGTGCCCGAGAGATCTGCTGTAAGAGACACTGTGTTTTTCAGGAGACAAAGTCAGGAGCTGCTTGCTGTTGGGTGGCATTTTCAGCCAAGGTTTGGGCATGGAATCATTGATACAGTGAATGCAATGGCCCTCCAGGAACCTGTAAGCTCCTGCTGTCATCAGTGTTGTGACCCACTTACAAAGAGCACCTCTGGTCTTGGGCAAATTGAACAGCTTTTGAGGTTACTTTTTTTCTGCCCATAGACCAGTTGACTCAGATTTTTAAATCTAATCTCTCTTTTTTCTCTCTCTTCAAGCAAAGTCACATTTTTCTCTGCCTTGGAACAATCTCCATGGCAGCTGAGCAGAGCGAGCAAGCTGCTTACCGCTACAGTGCATACACTTGTGATTTCTGTTTTGCTGAGCAGCTCCAGGTTGGCATGCCAATCAACTCTGTGTTTCTAATCAGTGGTCAGTCAGGCTCTAGCATTTTTTTTACTGTGAGTGTGGTAAGGCACTGGAACAGGTTGCTCAAAAAAGCTGTGGCTGCCCCGTCCCTGGCAGTGTTCAAAGCCAGGTTGTCAGGGCCTTAAGCAACCTTGCGTAGGGTGAGGCGTCCCAACCCAAGGCAGGGGGGGTTGGAACTAGAAGGCTCTTTCCAACCCAAACCATTCCATGATTCTATGCTTCTATGATTTATTTGAAGGTTTCAATATTTCTTGACTTGGTTACTGCTGACCACAGCAGTCTATCATCGGAGACCTTCTTTCCTTCCCATCTCAAGCCCGACCGCCATACTAGAAAGTCTGTTATTTCCTTCAATTCCAAATGGGTTCAATGCTATGCTCTGGGTTTTTTTAGTATTCCTGGCCTGACATCTCCTCTCATTATAAATTATTCTGTCTGCTTCAGCTGCATGCTTTTTCTCATTTACATTTAAGCTAATGGAAGAAGAGTTGCTTTTGATTACATAAGTGAGCTAGATTTTGGGTCAGCATTAGTGTAAAATGAGTTCTGGCTGCATAATGTAAAATATGAGGGATTTTAAGGGGTTTAGTACCTGTAAAGCGCTGCAATGCCTGGAAAAGCTAATATATTTCTTCCCTGCAAGTTGATGAAACTTCTTGATGCATGCATGTGAAAGGCTCATGGCTAATATCATTGCAGGTCTCAACACATGTACCAAAATATCTGCTGTAAAATATGTACAAAACAAAAACATTTCAACATATTTGATGCTGAAGAGAGGAGAAACAGACTTGTAGACTGATGCATTTATTTTATGTTACGTTTAAGAACTGTAAAAAGAGGTTTAGGCCATGTTCTAGAAGTATACAGCAGCTCTTTAAACCTGCACTGTAGCAGTAGTTTTATCCAATGCTTAAATATCTGTAAGTATATAAGGATCTATGCTTTATTTTAGAATCAGGTACAGATTGCTTGGCTACTCTTTTTCTTCTTTTCCCTCCCAGTCTTCTGTTATGCTTTTGAATCTTACAGTCATATGAAGATACATTCATATTTAGCTAGACAGCAGGTATGTTTTTTAAAGTATGTTCACTGGACTGGGCCAGACTTTTTCTCGTCTCTCCTCTCTCTCCTTTTTTTTTCACATATTGAACATACGTTTTTGGTTTTTTTCTTTACAAAAGACATGATTCTTTTGTTCAAAATATCACATTTATCCTTTGCAGCAATATTGGGTATTGAATTGTATAGGTGTATATATACCAAGGTATGGAGACTACATCGTTTAAAAATCTCTAAAGGGTCCAATTTACTTTTTTTCATTTCTCTGTCATCCTATCTGCTTTTCTTTGCCGATTTCCAACTTCCTCAGATTCTGCTGATGCTTCTGAGGATCTTCAATGCCTTTGTTGCTAGCCCAAGTGGACTCGATACAGTTTAGGCTTCCAAGCCAAGAGTACATTATGGAAAATCCCTGTTCTGGCAAAGCAGCACCTGGATGTTCCTTTGTGCATTTGGTGACTCTGGTTTGGACCAGTAATTGCCCTGGGCATGTAAACCTTAGTGCCTGACTGCATGCAAAACCACATGCCAAACCTGGGGAGGCAATCATACAGCTTTGACCTAAAATATTTTGCTTTTCAGTGCTACTATTATCTTTCTTGTAAGTTTTTCCTATGTTTTGTTTACTGTGGGTCCGTTTCGAACTCTTACAAGGTCTATGGGTATATTCCTCTGCTTCACAAGGAAAACATGCTTACATGGCAATGTGGTGGTCTGAACTAGCCATTGACAAGGATAATCTGAAAGCTGACAAATGTAATGCTAGAAATAAGTGTTGAAGGTTTTTCCACCTTAGACTTACATACTGCCATACCGTCATCAACCCCTTGGGTAAGAGTTTGAAACTATGTCTCAGCTGAAGCTGACTGCATGGGAGCTGGTATCCCTTAATGATGCAGAGCCAAACAGGTTAGGTTGAATCCTTTTCTGATTTTTGGATGCTGTTCCTTCCTGCTTCTGAGCTTTCTGCATTGACTTTTCAACTGAGATGACTGGCCATGGCAATGTCTTCAGGCTGGAGATCTTTGCCATCTCCTTGAGATGCTGAGGTATATGAATGCATATTCAACATCACTACTAGCACCCCGGCGTCCTCCCTCAACAAAAAACTAGCTTTTGGGACACAGATGAGGGATGCTTGCATGCCAGGCTATTTAGGACAGTAGTGTGGACTTAAGAGTATGCCAAATTGCCTGTGTCCATAAGCACTGAAGTGTACTATGAAGACCAGAGAACCTTGAAAATGTTACCCAGTTCATTTCACCTAAGAACGCCCTGTATATTGTACAGTTTGTTTATTTGTTATAAATCTGCTTTGTTGAAGCAAATGTTTTTCATAATATTAATGCTGCTCTCATTGTTAAAGCCCTCTGCAGAACATCAGATATTTATAAGACAAACATAGACACCAGTTCTGTAGTTAAGTATTGTTTAGGCAGATCCCTGAGCCAACATGAATACAGCTATTAGAATTGAGCTTTACAAAATATTGACATTTCTCCATAAGTAATAAAGAGTTTTGGAAGGGAGCTAAACAGTGTTTTATGGTTTGTTAGGAAAACAGCTTTATTTCTGAAAGTAGCTCAGTATTGATATCCTCACAATGGAGTTTTGTCAGCTTCTTAGGATTGGCTTACATGAAAGGTTTTTTTTTTAGCACAGGCTTGTTCCCTTCCTCCCTTCCAGGGGCAGAAAGCAAATCACTGGCATGTCTGCGGAGAGGGTTGAGCTGATCCAAGCTCCAAAACAAGATGTGGCTGAGAGGCTGAGTCCATGCCTGCCATCTGATTCACAAGAGGGCTCTTGACATCCGCACATCCCCATTGAGGTGCACCAGAGCATGCTCAAAGGACGAGAATAAACATCTGTTCTCAGCATCTCCCTATTTCTGCTGGTTTTAGTGGTCAGCTCTCTGCATAGTTCAGGCTGGTTTTCTTGTAGGAGCAAGAATAAATAGAAGAAATAAATAACATAGAATCCAGTGAAGTCAGAGACTGAGTGAAGCAGGTGCTCTGGAGAGAGAAATCACTTTGGCAGCTTTTAAGAAGGATTTGAGTTTTTGAATCAGGTTTGAAATAACCAGTGGATTGGGCAAGAGGGGAAAATAGATGGGTTTGGTGAAAAACAAAAGGTGATCTTTTGCTGACAGGTTTATCTATTCCTGTTGCTCTAGAGGATGCTGAAAGTACAGATGGATATAGCATCTACTGTACAGACAGCAAACCCTGCTTTCAGGTCTCCAGTTCATGTCTGAAAATGCTGTATCACCTGCATCAATCCTAACATGTTAGAGAAAGAAGGGTAAAAGTAACCTTAGCTCCACCTTCAATTTTTGTGGTTTATTCCTTATCCTTTCTTTTATTTCAGCTGACCAGCCCACCCACAGAATGTGTTTGCATGTAAATCACTGGGCATTGGGGATGATTTGGAAGCCCAGCAATGGTATACAAAACTGGGAAGGACCTCAAATCCCAAGCCTCATAGCAGCTGAGATCAAGGAGCAGTGTGCATGGTGTAAGGGAGATGCATGGTAAATGCAAAAAGCAGCCTATGTGATTTTAATCATCCAAACTAGACAGGAGGAAGCAGGGTCAGGCAGCTTTCCACCTACCTTTCTGCCTATACCTCTTGCACACTCATGTATTGTGGGGCCAGGGAGCTGACTTCTTGTAGTCCCAGTGGATTGTGTTTTTAGGTTCAGCTGTACTATGCCCTCTTCCACAAGATAACAGCATAACACAATCAGGTTTTAAATATTAATACAGAGATCACAGGAGTATAGCTTAGAAGCACCAAATCACTGAGAATTGGAAAGTCTAATCTGTCCTTTTGAAAGCTGTCCAATTTCTTTTTTATTTACAGCATTTGAACCATTTCACAAATTGGAAAGCAACTATCCAGCCATTTCACAGGCAGATTATGATATGTTTAAAAGAGTCCAAGGCATTTATCCAAATGCAATTGGCCATCTTGCTGACTAACATCTAGATTGGAGATATTACACAGACAGATGAACAGAGGCTATTTGAAGATGATAGTTTTCTGTTATTAAACTTGTGTTTGTAGCTCACAACTGAAGAAATGTTTTGGATAGTTGTATAAGCTGACTGTCTGTGGCCCTCAGAAAATGCTAGGGTGTGAATAGTCATTTTATGACTCCAGCACTTGCTTCCGTTCATTGCAAATTCAGAGATGAGGAACTGCTGGAGAATACCAGCTCCATCTGGCACTGCCTCAGCATAGCACATGCAAGTTATACAATTAAAGATGCAAAGTGCAGGCCAAAGGCAGGAAACATACATTAGATGAAGCTACAGACAGGAAAATTTGGTTTTCCCTCCTAGCAGCTATGCATGTGCTTGTTCTGCATAGAAACTAGAGGTATGTTTCAGTTTGCATGGATTAAACATATACATGGTTTAATTAAAAGGTTAAAAAATAAATACAAACCTGACAATCTCAGCCTCCAGTAAATCTTTTAAAGTTGTGTGTTCACGTGTCCGCACTCCAACATGGTCTGAGTAAAAAACTGACAGCACCTGTTATTGAAATCAAAAGTGATTTCTCTAACAATGGGATACTGGGGAATTCCTACCGGGCTTCCCTTTAATAGAGTTTGAAGGATTCAGGTTGGAAGACAGTGTAAAGATCTGCATCACTGGTTCTGATAGATGTGAACCATGCCAGGGGACAGAGATTGTTTAGGAGGTTAGAAGTTTACTCCATACATTCAGTAATATGCAGCTGCTGTGCCCTTAAAAAGAGATTGTAAGCTTTTTTTTTCCTTTGTGAAATAACATGTGGATTAAAGAGAAAAAAATAGTAGTAGTCAGATTTCATACATTCAAATCCAGAAATTCAAAATAACAATGTATGACAGCATTTTTGAGAACTAGAGCGATTTGAAGTGAGGTTGCCTAAATATAGCTCTTGAACTGAACTCTCAAACGTATTAGATTACTCCATTTGTAATAAATCCTGATCTACTGTCTATTAGATCAGCTCTTCCATAATCTTTTCCTGTTTACCGTGCCCCCCATGGGCATAGTTTGTCTGCATTCCTAAAAGCATTACAGCATGATACTGAATAAAATGCTCAATTTTTATGTCTTGTGCATGATGGTCCAGTTAAACTTCTGCCTGAACATTCAGAATCAGTTGCAAAGCCTGGAAAGAGCAATATGGCATTAATGCCCTCACTGGATGGGCACCAGAGGGTACAAGGATTTCACAAGGGTTTATTTGTCAGAGTTCCCAAGTAGGAAAACAGTGAAGATTTTAGGAACTGTCTTCTCATAGAAGATGACCATAGTGAAGACAACGGCTGATGCTCCTGTGCTGTACCACTTAATTTCCTGGTATTGCTAGATATAGCAATGTGCTGTAACCCCATGCCAGTGACATTTGAAACAGAATGATAGAATACTTAGGTTTGGAAAGGACCTTAAGGTCATCTAGTTCCAAGCCCCCTGCCATGGGCAGGGGCACCTCACACTAAACCATGCCACCCAAGGCTCTGTCCAACCTGGCCTTGAACACCATCAGGGACGGAGCATTCACAACTTCCCTGGGCAGCCCATTCCAGTGCCTCACCACCCTTACAGTAAACAACTTCCTCCTTATGTCCAATCTAGACTTCCCCTGTTTAAGTTTTAGCCCATTACCCCTTGTCCTACCACTACAATCCCTGATAACAATCCCTCCCTACCATCCTGGTAGGCCCCCTTCAGATACTAGAAGGCTGCTATGAGGTCTCGAGGCAGCCCTCCCTTCTCCAGGCTGAACGGCCCCAACTTTCTCAGCCTGCCTTCATACGGGAGGTGCTCCAGTCCCCTGATTGTCCTCGTGGCCCTCCTCTGGACTTGTTCCAACAGTTCCACATCCTTTTTATGTTGAGGACACCAGAACTGTACACAATACTCCAAGTGAGGTCTCACGAGAGCAGAGGACAGGGGCAGGATCACTTCCTTTAACTTGCAAAACATGGTCTGATGTCTCTGAAGTAAGCTATTTTATAAGTGATCCAGTAATTTCTTGGAGAAGAATGGGTCAGAGAAGAAAAGCAAAAAAAGAAAAAAGTAGCTTCTTTTATTCAAATGGCATCTAAACTGAGGACCTGACACGGAAGAGGCAAAAAATGTATGTAGCGCTTAAACACACACACACACAGAAGTCCCACAAAAGCATAAAAGTTGATATTTTAAAAAAAAAATAAAAAATAGGCTGCTGCCTGGGTTCTTATTTTTTCAGGCAAAACCAGGAAGTTTGCAATAATAGCAAGAATGTTTTTGACAAAATGGCCTTTCCATAGCAAACTGGCACATGTAATAAACAGTTGATCATTGTCAGAAATGTAGAGTTTTAATTCAAAGGAGCTCTGCTAGATGTATTTTTTGGCTGTTGGAAATTGGTCCCATGTGGTGGCTGCTTTGAATGTATTAATTGTCTTGCTGAGAGTTGTGGTGCAATGAGAAAGGAAGAGTTGGGGGCTGATTGATTGGACTTGAGCCAGTTGCAATGATTATGGACACTTCAGTTCTCATTCTTTGTTGTTTTATGTTAAATGCTCAAAGTGCGATTCAGAGTTAAAAACTCAGAGCCTTAAGTGATTCCAGCTTGAAGTGCATTGAAATAGCTGAGTTTGCATGATGTCTTGGACCACCGCTGTAGGTTTTCCCCTAGTACAGGGAATTCAACATTTCGCCAAATTCACCACAGCATGTGCCCAGGCGCAACAGTGTAGTCACATGTGGGCAGAGTAGATTTGGGCATAAAAACTGTTCCCCTATTGAAAGAGGTTGGAAAAAAAATCCAGAAAGGGTTTTTCCATTTGGCAGCAGTCCACAAGGGAATAGACTTTTCTTCTCTCAGATGCAGCATCCTCTTCCTCTGCTATTTCAGACATGGGTAAGAGGGAAAAAAAAGAAGACCTGTGTGTCTATTCCATTGTTGAAGACAACATGCCATCTTGAACACTCTGGGGCCATCGTTTATCTAGCTTTTTCTTCCAACCAATATTTTTTGTGAGTCTTTTGTCAGTCTCAATCAATAAAGCTGCAGCAACAAAAACCACAACTCCAACCTCTCCAAAAGCAGTGTGTGAACTTCTACATCCACACACAATTCTAACGCAGCTTCCCCAGATAATGGCATGTGTGAGCGCAGGGGAGAGCTGTTTGATTTGAAGTCTGCTTGGCCTTCCCCTGCAGTAAGAATAAATTAGTTTCTCTGAAACACATGGAAGGAGCTGTACATAATTTAGGGGTTAATCTTACCTTGTTGATTCTCTGGCCTATGTTTCCTGGGTGGCACTAGCATGTGGCTTTTGGTCTTCTGCAGACAACCATCATGAAATGGTTTTGAGGGGTGATATCTTTAGTAGTGTAGACTCAGTATAATGTTGCAATCCACTGGTGTTTTAATGACTGTGTTGATGGGTACCTGTTTATGCAGCTTTTAGGGATGGTACCAGGTGTGCAAGGCTCAACATACATGCTTCTTGACTTCAGTCATCCTTTTCTGTCACCTTACTGTGAGTTTAGTGAAAAGTCACTCCCCAAAAAAAGGGGAAATGAAAATTGGAATATATTTATTTTCAAATAATAATTCTTTTCTAAGGAGTTTCAGAAAATGTTCTGAAATGCTTTTGAGAATGCTTGTAGAAAACTAATTCCCATGAGGTATGTTTATGTGGCAGGGAAAAGAAAAACAGCTGTGATACAATCCTCCAACTGTATTAGGTTTTGGGTTTTTTTTGTGCTGCTTCTTTCAAGATATGCCTAAACCACCTTATTTGCTATGTAAATACAACTTGTACCTTCTCTCAGTAGAAGAAAAAGTGACAAAAGGGGATGCTTTTTCCCTGTAAGCAAAGGATGTGATTGACAAGTATGAAAAGGACAAAACTAGCAGAGAGGTAAGGAGGCATCTTCAGGTTCTGTGTTTCTCACAGCCTTTCTGAAACCCGCAATGCTCCGTTTGTCTTAGCACAGCAGCAACGTGTGTAAATAATTGTCAATGCAGCCTAGATGTGCTCAAGAGGGATTGCTGTATCCAAGTGATTGAGGTGCTGAACTCCTTGGATTAGTTGTACCTCAGTTGCTCAAGCACTGCACCAGCTGCAGTGCAGGCAGCAGGCATGGGCTTTTGCCACTAACACCCCAGCACATCTGCTTAAGTGTCAGGCTCAGGAGCACAGAACTCTCTGGGGAGTGAAGTCATCATGGTTTGCTTGGATCTTTTGCATGAAACTTGGACTGTGGTCTCTCTTTCCAGTTACGTGAGCAAATGCTGGCTCATAGCCATCATGCTAAAGCTTCGGATTGCAACCCCCAAGGGAGAACTTGACAGATGTCTTCTGTCACCTGTTACCTAGCAAAAGCCAGTGAACCTCACCCAGGAAATCTTGCCTGCAATTTGTGCCCCAGGGGCAGCCAGTTATCTTCATTCACGGGACAGAAAACACATGACATCTCTTAAAAAGGGTTTTCAGTTATTGAACACACTGGGTCATAGGCTGGATACTTAGATGCCAGAAGAAGACTATGAGAGAAAAGGTAGCTTAGTAGTGATCACAAGTAGCCTTGCTTGAAATCAAAGCTGCTTTTGCAATTACTCAGAGTCATCTGGGAATGCAGTCTTCCATATCTGGGAGTACCAGGAAGATGTAGGCAGAGTAGAAGATAAGATGATACATGGGCTAGATTTTCATGGTAGCAGATATGAAGTGCTGGTCTTAGGTCAGTAGTGCACTTGTCATGTTAGGCCAGGAAAGGGGAAAACAAGGACGTGGATAAGGAGGTGAGGAGGACAGATTTTTCCCTATGAGTGAATCTCTCCCATGATTTTCCTTCCACCCGAATTCCTCCTCCAGAAGCCTGAGCTCTGTGTAAAGGCTGGAAAATAAAAGGAAGAAGAGAAAAAACTAACAATTTCTTTTTCTTGCTAGTCAATGTGTTGGGAGTAGAGAGGCTCCTCTGGGAGTTGCAATTATTCCCATGGGGATGCTGGAAATGCTTTGGGTTTCGTTTTTTTTCTTATAGCTGCAGCTCTAGGCTGAGTAATGGCAAAACTTAGCCTTCTGCTATTAATGCCAGCTCTCTACACAGAACAGGGAAGAAAAAAGATTAAATACCACTTCCATAACCTGTGGAAACACCTATAGCAGTGCTGTGCATCATGGAATGGAAGTCTGCAACTTCTTTGATTTGAAGCCTAGGAGTGAAAACTAAGTTGTTTCCAAAAGTTGTCTTGAAAGTCTTGTTATGGTAATGCATGGTAAAAACAAGTGGTAAAAATAACATTTGTTTATTATATATTTCAGTTGTAATAGCGTTGATGATTTTACATTTTTAGCTGTAATAGTGTTGATTTTTAAAGGTTAGCACTTGCCTATGAGCAAAGATTGTATTATGAAGTATTATCTGAAGAATCCTTCTGCTAAAGCGCTGCTGCAGTGCTGTTTTACCTGAGTTAAAAATTCACAGTTTATTGGCAGCCTCAGTTAAGCTGGAGGTTTGAGCTCTCTTCTGTGCTGTAGGATTTAGGTAATTTTTCACAGATTGCAGTCTTCTCTTCATGGTTTTGCTTGGATTTGAGAATCATTTATATGTAAATGATCCTGATGTCTTGTTCTTTCCCTTCTTACCAATTAACTTTGTTTTAAAGCACACAGTTCTGTGAGGAAAATCAGCAGCAGTGCTGCCTGGGGCAGGTGAAACTGGGCAGTGTTAGCATGGTGATCATGTTTACTGGAGCTCATTACCAAACTGACTTGCTGAATAATCAGACCTTTGAATTGAGTTCAGTGGGATCCCATTCATCTCACTGTTAGGCCACTTTGTGGCAGCTCTTTTATGTCTTCTTATAATTTGTCCTGTGTAAATAGCCAAGGTGTTTATTATTAAAAGCAGCAAGAAAGCCCAGTTGAACAAGAAAAAACTTGGAAGAACAAGCCCTCAAAGAGATTTCAACTCTAGTTCCAAGTGGTTTATTAAAGATAGAACAACTCTCTTTTTGTGGCTGAAGGAAAATGCCATTAAATCCCTTTGCCTTGCTGCTACTGTAAACTTGCCAAAGCTATTCCAAAAACAACATGCCAAGAGATATTCAATGACTGTCAATGAAAACTAGACTCAAAAATGCAGCATCCCTGTGTGTAGATGAAAGGGAACGCCAGAATGTTCAGTATATGTTTTTATATGCTCACAAATGACTGTAAGAATTATTTTAAGGGGAGGTTTGCTAGTTTTGGCTTTGCAACTAAATCAGCTGTATCTACTTGGTACCTCCACATGTAGTGTACAAGCATAGGTTGTTTTGCAAATGGAGAAGAACTTGTTACTGCATGAATGAATAGGAGAATTTGCAGGTTGCTGTCTACTGGGCTAATTGTTACTATGAAGAAATAAAATATGTACTCATGTACCTACTGTTGTAAAACAGATAATATCTGCAAAAGTTCTCCATAACTTCTTGTTCTTGTTGATCTGACACAACTTTTAGCAAAAACTAGAAGGAATTTGTCAATGTCTGCAGGAGTTTGCGTTGTATGTGTTGGAGTTGTGCTATTGCTCACTTTCTGAGGCTGGGGTTTTCCCAAGGAGAGTAGAGTTCAGATTTTTAAACTGAATGTTTTCTTGAAAAATACTGATCCTCAGAAAATTATGCATATGATGCTACTGAATTTTGAAGTTTGAGGAGAGGTTGTCTCAGGCTTGGAGTAAAATTACCTAAAACCAGAGGAAGTGCGTGTTTCAACTGCTGTGTTATTGATTACTGTGGGGCAGAATTGCTCACAGCATCATGGACTTAAATTACTTAAATAACAAAACCCTCTTATTTTATGCTAAAGGCAGGCCTTTCTGTGTTTGAAATAGATCGGCTTGAATGAACTCCAGTGACAGGAATGTCATTATACATACACTATAATATTATACTAATAGCATCATAATCTTATACTAGTATTGCACAAATAGTGAGTGTGGTTGTCTTCACCGGACCTAGAAGAGAGGACAATCTCCACTTTCAGGAGGTTGCAGGATGAGACTGCTCACACAGCTGGATAGTTAAGAGGCTGGACCTTGGTGAGACAGGGTGATTCTCACATTTTAATTTTTGGCTAGGCTGGAGTTCACACTTGGCTGTATTTAATATAGAAACTCCAGTTAGTGTTGCTGGACATGGAGCAACTGTGACTCTGAAGGATTTTTGATGCTCAAAGAGGTGGGATGGTAGGGAAATGTTGTGGCATGGGAATTAAAGAGAGAATAGTATCAGACAAGGATCAGAAAAACCTATTAATATGGCTTCCTTACCTGTCCTTCCCAGACAGCCCCAGCATTTCCCCAGGCAGGGATTGACAGGGCATTTGTGAGTATCTGGCATTTAATTGGAGTAAAAGCATTATGTTGAAAGAAGCAGGAAGGTGCTTGTCTTTGTGAGAGGCAAAAGAAATGGGAGAAGCAGGCTTCTTCACAAGCCATACACGGCTTGGGCAATGGAGGAGCAATTGGAGGTAGCCAACCTCAGTTTCCCCACCTGAGATTTCAGGTCAAGCCGTAAAGAAATCTCCAGGAAGCTCCAGTCTGTGCAAGCACCTTGGTCTAAATAGGAGGCAAATTAAGGTAGCTATAAGGTAGGCATCCTTCAGTGTTCACCACTTGCAGTTTTAGAGGAGCTATTGCAGGATGTTTGTAGGTTATAGGATGTATTTGTAGGTTGTACTGTAGGATGCGTTAATGCATTTCTAAAGCAAGTTCCCCACCTTTTGCTGCTTGACTGCCCATCACAGGTTTTAAATTAAATAGCCTGTTGAGCATTAAACTCTGGAGGATTTGGCTAGGCTGACATGCACCTTTGCATCTGCCACATGGCCTACAGCTCAAGGGGCCAAGCGCTGCTGTTGGGATGAAGCAGCAAGGCATAAACCTGAGAGAAAATAAACGGCTTGCTCTGGAGAACAGTCTCGTGTTCATCCTGTTGTGCACTGCTGTTTTGGGAATGGATTTGTGATGTGGGGCTTTTTTTATTACACCATGGAAAATATTTTTCTGTCCAAACTAGCTGGGTCTTCAGTAACAGTAAAAAATTAAAAGCACTTCTGTGCTAGGTGTTCCCTAAAAGATGGAAAATAAGATTTTTACATTAAAATGCCAGGAAGAAAGATGGTGAGGGCATAAAGTGCTTCTTTATTTTCATCAGATGCTAGTGCTTTTGGAAAATCAGTTGAGCTCCAGCAGCCATTATCCCCCTGTGTGCACTCTTGCTTTGTGCTCCAGCTTCGATCTGAAAGGTGCCTGTGAAGCAAGCCTTGCATTAGCTATAGTTCCAACTACACCCCACAGAGGTAGAGGGGACATCCCTGGGACCTAGGCTTGAACCTCTGTTTTCCTTCTTCTTTTAATCAGCTATGCCTTTGTTCCAGGAGTGTCAACATCAGGGGCTCTAAGCCCAGGGAGCACCACAGCCAGCACTACAGCACGGATGGTCACCAGCAGCAGCAGCCGCCCCACCACCACCTCGGCCTCGGGCAGGAGGAACAGGAGCACCAGCACGCCATCACCTATGGCTGATGTCCCCGACGAAATGACCACACACCTCCCACCTGCCTCCTCCCAGCTGCCACCGGCTGGCGCAGAGAGCTGTGACCCCATGGAAGCCCGTGATATTATGTGGTCTCGAACTCGGCAGGGACAGGTGGCAAAGCAGCCATGTCCTATGGGCTCTATAGGTGAGTTGAGGGATGGGAGGACATGGTAAGCTGTCTCTGCCCATGGGACATTGTGAATGTGCAATGGGGTTGCTCACAAGCCCCTCTGGCACATGTGCTTCCGTCAGGAGATCACACTGATGCCTTCTGTCAGGTCTGTGTTGCTTTGGTGAATTGTGACAAGCAGCTGGCTTAATACGCTGACCATATTGTGTAGGATCTTTAGCATCCCAGGCTCTGGCCAAAAGAGAGTGCAAGCTAATGTCCTTGTATGGTTGAGCTTGATGTGCTACAAAAGCTTCTGCTTCCAGAAGTTATGTACAATGTGCCTGCTATCTCTGGTTTTGCCTGTATTTGTAGATCTTAGGCTCATTGGCTGATGTGTTGACGGCCAATGCCTTGCTTGATTGAGGATGGAGGAGGGAAGTGGGAGAAATAAACAAAACTTACATTTTGAAGCTCTTTGCTGCACTGTTTGCATTTCAAAGGTTGTGGCCAGCATTTCGGAGCACTCCTGAACCAGCGTGAGTGATTTTTCAGACTGCAGGCAGCATCCAGTGTGATCAGCAGGGAAAGCAGGGGGGAAACAAAGCCAAATCTTTCAAAATGGTTTATTGCTTATTGGATTTTTCTCCTTTTCTTCTACTCTTCCCCCCAGTTGTTTTCTTCCAAAAGATTGCATTTTGAAATTTTCTGTCCAAATGAAAACACAGTTGAATAAAGAATGGGGTTTGGCATATGGCTCAGTTTGCCATATTAAATGCAGTTTTCTAAAAGTATTTGTTTTCCAAGTGAGTCTTGGTGTCCAGCTGAAAAGCTGCTTGCCAAGAAGAAATCAGAAGTTGGAGAAAATTGCATGAAAATAAGAGATGAAGGGCTCTGGCTTGCAGAGGAGACTCTGTTAATTCTCTGCTCCATTGTTCTGGAGAGCCATTTACACCTGTGTATATGAATGTTGAATCTCTGTTGAACTTGGAGAGGTCACACTGATAAAAATATATGTTAAAGTATGATGGGCATGGAAAGACATCATTCGTGAGAATAAGTAAAGACTATTTTTGCCACCTTTCCAGCCCCATTTGGTAAAAATAATGCCAAAAGTGTAATGTGGTTTCCAGAGAGGGGAAAGGAGAGTCTGCACTGAAACTGTGGAAAGGAATGGAGAGGAGAAGAGGAAAAGAAAAGCTGGATGCAGGGAGCCCTTTTCTAGGCACGAGAGCTGGATGAAAATAAGGAAAAAAGAAGATAACTTTTTGATAGGGGATGGCAAGAAGCCTTCCCTATCTCTAATTTCAGTGATTCATGCGACTTGTTAAAAGCTGTGGTATATTAGCAGTGAACTTCTTCCAGCTCCCTTTGAAGGCATAAGCAAACTCACTGGTTTCAATTGACGCTACCATCAGACCTAGCCTTGTAATTCACTCCTCTGCTGAAAAGTTTGGCTCTGCACTTTGTATAATGCAGACTCTAATCCACATATTCAGGCTTTCTTACTTTTTAAGGATCTTTAACTGCACCATTTCAGATGCACTTCTCTTTGTCTGGAAGGACCCGAGGTCCTTTGCTGTCTTTTGCAGCAGAGATCTGAGGTGGCCCTTGCCAAACAAAACTCTCCTGTGAAGCCTGTCTTGACAGCAGGGGGTGGACAGTAAAGCCCAATGTTACGTCTTGGCATTCATAGTGTTTAAATTTTTGTCTGTTTCCACCCAAATGGTTCAGTGATGATTCAGAGCAGAAAAACCTACATAAAGCAGCATGGAAGTTGAGGCACAGGGTCTGATCCCAGGGCACCAGTGGTGTAACAGAACACTTAAGGTGCTGGCTCAGTGTTCGAGATGCAGCTTTGATTTCTTAGTCCCTGGCATCTTTCCTGCCTGGCCTAAAGCAAAAACCTCTGTCCATAGTCTCTGGCAAAATGGAGATAATGTCCTTGCACTACCTCATGGGTATTTTATGTCTTAGCACTAAGATGATGGGAGATCAGGACACTGAAATGACTCAGAAGGATCTTATTGAGATCCTAAGCACTACTAAGCTCCCATGCTTTGCATGAAGTGTCTATCATTGTGAAATAAAGCCCGTAACATGGGGTCTGGGTGCAAAATGCAACTGAGAACACTGAACACAATGGCTTTCCTTTTCCAGGTGTTGCAACCTTCCGGTGTCTTGCACCAGATGGGATTTGGGAGCCCCAAGGACCTGATCTCAGCAACTGTTCTTCTCCCTGGATCAACCACATCACTCAGAAGGTAAAACCCTTCCCATGTGTTGACCACACTGAGCCTATGCACTGACCTTCCTGAGCTCCCTGGTTGTTTTCATAACAGGGAACCCAAAGTGACCAACACATAAAGCATGAGCCATGTGAGGTAATGAGGAATTGTAAAGAGAAAGCAAGACTGTAAATATGTGATGGCAATTAATTAAAAAAGGGCGAGGGAAAGGCAAAGGAGAGGGACTGTAGAGCAGAATTTAACTAGAGTGAAGGGTGGTTCTTGTTTGTGTCGAGAAAAGGAGAAAAATAGGGGAGGAGGTGAGTGGTCATGTGGAAAATACCAACTTATTGCAGAAGGAAGCTTTCCCTTTCATGCATCCCCAAGGATTTTCTCATGCCATGTGAGCACAGGATAAACCCTATAGCCGAGAAATCTTTACCAAAGAAAGGCAGGCTCAATATGAAATGTTTGCATTGCACTTCTGACTTTCTGTTTTTAACTTCTGCCCAAATTGTAAAGAAACTGATGGAGTAGAAAACAGTGCTGCAGTAATGCATATCTTTTGACTCTTAAGTCCCTTGATGAATGTTTTGTAGCACTTCATCATTTATCAGTGTTAAAAGTGCATTAACATGTGACAATAGAAGTTCAAGACAAGCAGAGCTTATTTGATAGCAATATGTTGAATGTTTTTGTTATTAATGCACAGTGGTGCTTTCAGCTGATTTCATTACAAAAGAAGACCAGATGTGTGTTTACGCCACAGAGTCTGTGGGCTGAATCCTTATTACTGCAATCTGTGGGGATTTATACGCTCCTTTAGCCAGAGTGAGTCCCAGCATTGCAGGCTAGCTGTGCTTCTCCGTGGGAGTGACACAGCACTCCGAGAGAGCCACTGCTTGCTGGCTTGAGCAGGATGGGGTGACCCTATAGACAAGACTCTCTGGCTTTCTTCTCCCTGTTTCCCATCTTAACTGAGGTACAACAACCTGTGAATCACTAGCACATGCACCCCTGATCATCACTATATCACACCATATATATTTATACCTTTCCCTCCCCAAAGACAAGGGAAGATATTAATTAACATGGGGTTGCTGTGACATGGCACAGCCATTACAAAGTCTGTGGTCCTTCTGTCCCATGTGGGAGGGTGGGCAGCTTTTCTGCCATACACTCAGCTAGCTGATTAACAAAAATTGCCTTTGCTGGTATTAGCAGCTGTGCAGCTCTTGTTTTATGACCCACGTACTTATCCTGGAGGGGTTAATATTACTTACACTAGCTATAATTCATGAAGGCAGCTGGGAGACCTTTTGCTGCTCGGTGAAGATGTCTAGGCAGTTAGCCATTAGCAGAGGGAAATAATAGCTTGCACTGATGAGATCTCCATCAAGGTTAGGCTTATTTTATTTGAAACCCCAGCTATAATTTGTGTAAGAAATGACCCCCATTTAATTTGCTGCACGCTTTCAAAGCAGGCTACAATTGGAAAGCCAGGTTTACAGAAATGCCCAGCAGGTTATAATTGGGTCTGGAGATAGTCAGTTTGTTTTAATTGTTATTATTTTTCTGGAGGAATTTAATTATGTTCAGCTTTGGGAAACTTCCACTGGTTGGTGGGAAGACTGTAGGGATCTGCCAATGACTCTGGATCCAATATTTGATGCCTCAGTAGGAATCCACTGGGATCTTGGAATATATGTCCTAACCTCTATTGAGAGCTGCTAGAAAAACATGAAGACTTTCCAAGAATGACTCTTGAGAGGAAAGCCCTACCAGGCTTGCCTATGGGCATGTACTGGGGTTTGCATTCAATAAGATACTTGCAGCAAACACATTCTAAATTACTAACGACATAATCGATAACCACTTGGTTTGCCTGCCCATGCAAGAGGCTTGGAAATCATCACTGTGCTTAGGGTTGGAGACTGATCCACCCATAAATCAGGCACTGGTTTCTCACATCCTTGCTGTGGATAGGACCCTCCCCTGCTCCAAACTTGTAGACTTTTTCCAGTGCCTATCTAAAGCTGAAAAACAAGCCTTCCTCCTCTCAGCAAAGTCAGCTCCACTTCTTGCTGCTGTAGGAGCAGCTAGAAGCAGCAGTAAGCCAGCCATACTTCAGGGGTGGTCACACCCTGCAGCTCAGCTCTCCTGCATCACCAGCATTTGAGTCCTCCTTGGCCACCTATCCCACATCATCCAGGACTGCAGC
The DNA here is from genome assembly GCA_009867235.2 of Psittacus erithacus. NCBI lineage: Eukaryota > Metazoa > Chordata > Aves > Psittaciformes > Psittacidae > Psittacus > Psittacus erithacus. The sequence goes on along the minus strand of WYDI02026974.1, from coordinate 59,406 downwards.
ACAGCTTACAAAATGGATAGAAATGCTGCTTTGTCAGCTAGGGTTTGTACCTGCTCAGCATGTCTTCATTCCTAATTTGCTTTGTCTCCCCAAAATACCCCCTTCTGTCACCTGCTGGGACCAAGCTGCTCAGGAAGAAGGGTGATGGGTCCCCTGAAGAGATTTCAGCCAAGCCAGAGAGGATGGTAGGAAAATGCTGTGCTTGCTTTCATGTCTCTCTAAGTGAAGTAAGGATTATTACTTGCTGCTTTTCTTTCTCCTGTTTGCTCAAACCATACATTGGGTGTTTGCCTGCTTGCATCATGGTATTAGGTTTTACAACCCTCTATTAGCTTCCATTAGAGTTATTGTGCTTGATGGAAGATCAGAACAAATGTCTGCTTCAGCAATTCATTGGCCTCCTGACATTTACTTTAACTTTATTGTTGGTGCCTACCATGCCCTTGTAACATAGCAGGAGAATAAACTTGCCAGTGCAATTGAATTATGCACTGCTACCTAGGTTATTTCTAGAGTCAAGCAGTAAAAGGAAGCAAAAAGGTCAGTTTTGGATACATTGCTTTGTCCTGATCATGAGGTCATACATTCAGTCTCAGCCTGTTTGTTTTACCTCTTGCTTTCATCACTACTGTCATTGCTGCAGTGGATGACTTGCCTGAAAATATCTTTTCCTTGCTGCAGCTTTCAGTTGTGGATGCTTCCTAGGAGAAAAGGCACCACTATGCTCTGCTTCAAGCCTCTGAAAGAGAGGAGGCAGAACAGAAAAGTGTTTTGGCCTTCATGAATGCATGAAAAGCCTCAAACATCCATGCCAACCATGTTCATGTTGCCCTCCTGAACAGCATAGATGATATGTAGTCATAAAGAACAGATAAAACTTAGGGGTCAAAGTACAAAGTACCTTCATCAGGTCTTTGTAGATTTGATAGGTTGTGTCTGTCAGAGAGAGTGGGGTCTTGTGGAGAACATCGCTACATGATCATGTTGAGGCCTGAGGGTGAAGTTGCAGTCCTGATGATGCCACAGTGAAATCTTCCATCCAGGTTGATTTTGACAGTATGTTTCCAGAGTGCCATCGTGTACTGGATGGAGCAGATGCTGTAGTTGATGGGTTATTAAAGGGACATTAGATGCAGTTTAAGTTGTTTGAATACCATAGTTTCAAACCCACTTTTTCAGTGTTCTCTAGCTCATCTGTAGTGTAGAAAGAGCAGCAGTCAAACCCTCTTGGGATAACTAGTGTTTATAACTAGTTAGTTATAGCCTTAGGTATCATCCGATAAAAGAAAAAAGCAAAGTTAAATGGAACAGGATGTCCATCGTCCAAAAAAGAGGATGGTAGGTATGTTCTGACTCTTTTCTATGAATGTACATATGCACAATGAAACCTCTGCCAGGGAAAGAAAATGGGCATGAAGGCTTTACAGTGTCAGAAGTTAGCCCACAGCCCCTTTTTCAGCCTTGCTACCCTACTGCTGACAGCTGATGGTGCCTGATAAAACCTGTCAGATGTTTGTCCCTCCAGAAAATATCATCAACTCCATGGCCTTTTTCCAGCTGACTGGTCCATCTGTATATCACTGTTTTTAAAAATCCTGGTTCAATCTTTCATGACATCTTTTTGGGGGTTTTTTTTCGTATCAGTCAGCCTCAGGCTGCAGGAAAATATTTTTGCCTTTATGACCACTGGTGTTTCAACACATTTGCTCCCTTCTCAGCATCTTTCTTATTTCTTCTGAATTTTCTTCCCTAAATACTTTTTTCCTTCAATTTTTCTCATTTTTATTCTACTGTCCTCTTCCACAGTCATTTCCTTCTGAGAAAGGTAGGGCTGAAACAGTGAGCAATGCAGTATGACGGAGGTCATTGTGAGTCTTTTCAGAAAAGGTTCCCTGCTTCTGTTCTTTGGCATATAGGAAACAGGCAGAAACGTATGCCCTCTTCAACAACTATTATTTCACAGTTCATAAGAAGACACAAGATAGTGGTACAAACTGGGAAAATATTAGCAAAGTGCTGCACAGCGTGATTCCAGGTGTGCCAATGCTCATTTGTAAATCTGGCCTGAATTCTGCTCGAATGGAATAGATGAGCAAATTTTTTGACAGAGCTAGAAAACTATATTTTGTGTGTTGGCATTTTTAGCAAGGAACATTTTTTTCTTTCCTTCAAATTAGCATTTCAAGACTAGATTTAATCAATCTGTAAAAGGGGGAGGAGAAATCATCCAAAACAACCAGAAATCCAATTTATTTTGAAAAGATTGTTTTATTTTATCCCAGAATACTTTTTCTTGTTTGTTTTTAAATCAAATTTTTTCATAATCAAGGTAGAAAATGAAAAAAAAAAAAAAACAACAAAAAACTGAAGTCAGAAAGAGATGTATTATTTTTAACTCCCTTTGTTTCTGAGCCTCTGAGTAGAAAGCTCACTTAATTGCACGTTTTTTCCCTACTTCTTGCTGACCTCTCAGTGACAGTGTGACCCTTGAAGAACCTCCAAGGATTGTGCCTGTGTTCCTGTCTATGTCAGTGTTCAGGTTAAAGAGTATTACGTTTTGGAAGAAATCTCTTATGAAGGGCTTGTCTTCCATGCAGCAATGGTGATGAGGAAGATGTGGAGAGGTGTTTTATTAGAAGGGAAATAAGCTAGTAATACATCCTCTTGGGCAGCAGTGAGCTTTACTGAGCATTATGTAGAATTAATCAAAACAGCAGCTCAGTCCTATTGTTATAAGAGACCAGACACATATCTTAGGCCTCGACTATTCAGCCAGCATTTGGGACTTGTGACAGAAGCTGAATTTGATAGGTCTGCATGGGAGATACTTCAATATCTGTGGAAAATGCTCAAAAGAATTGGGGAAATTAGCATTAACATGTCATATGGCCATCATTTTGGACACCCCTCTCATTATCTGCACAGGCGGAATGGAATGAGTGTCTCAGCACTGTTGGGACTTGTAACTTCTTTTTCTGGTGATAATAACTGTGGAAATGAATGTCAGTGCTAGGAAGTAGCTTCATCATCTGTCAACCAAACACGTCCCAAGGGAATGGCACATCTCCCTGTTTTCAGGAAACCTGGGTGCATTAAATGAGTTTGGGTAAACACTTCTGTGTCCCTGGGGTTCACGGATTTTGAGCTTTAATGTGCCTTTTCTCAGGCATTTCTTCCATTGTTGCCTATATTTGGGGTGTTTATTCAGTCACACTAGAATTCTCTGATTTGCAGGTTTTAGGATCAGTTCAAGATAAAAGGAAAAGCGTTTATTAGTGGCGAATCCATATCACTTTTGCTGACAGGTAGGAAGAACAGCAGCCTGCAGTCAAATGCCACCAGGAACTTATTACAGGGAACTCCTAGGTTTGTCTTTGTAGCAGCTGATGTATGTAGCCCTGAGTATGCTAGTTTGCATATGTGCATGGTCCAAGAGAAAATGTATGCATCAAATATTGGGTAGAAGGGTTTTTTTCTAATGTATCTGTAATAAACTGTTGCATTCCTGCAGTTTTCTATAAGGCTTACAGAAACACCATGTTACATACGTGCTAAGCTCCAGTGATGAGCTGCAGGAAAATGTTGACATTGATTTCTTTACATAAAGAGATTTGACGTAGTCATTCTTTAATGTTCTGGGCGCCAACAGAAGAGGTCAAAATTCAGCTTCTATGCTGATGTGTGGCTTTCTTCAGCTGCTTATGAGAGCAGGCAGCTGTAAGAATAAGATCTGGTTTCTATGGCATTAGCCTTGTGTGTAACAAGGAAGAAATAATTCAATTTTCGAATATGTTATCATTGCTCTAATGGGAAGAACAACACATTATCTCTTTTATTTATCTTCTCTATATCATCATATGCTTTAATTCTCTGAAGATGAGCATATGAACATCTTCACTTATATTTCATTAAATCAGATTGGCTGTTGCTGTCAAATTGATGAAAGTAAGTTATTCATTTATAACTCAGCTAATTGATTTACAGAGAGGTAGAAACTCAGCTTGCCGTCTTTCCCTAGAATCTCGCTTTTATAATAAGCACCAAAAATTGAGGGAACAAGAGAAATATCTGATCCCTAACTGTTGAAAAATAAGACAATTGGAAATTTCATATGAAGAACCCAGCAGAGCTGGCCACTGAGCCTGAAAGAGAAGTGGGAGCTTCTTTTAAATGTCATCCTGTGCAATTTCTCCTTATCCTTGACATATTCCCCATGGATAAGCATTCCCGGTCACAGAATGGTATATAACAGAAAAAGCCCAGCAACCTGCAATAGGGTTTTGTAGTGGGCTGCTTGTAGAAAGGAGATGGGACAAGCTGCCTTGTCCTCAATCTCCATGGCATAGAATAAGAAAGGGCCATCAGACAAAGAGAGCAAAGGAGAGCAAAACAGAGCAAGAAAGGGGAAAAGTCACAAGGGGAGAGTTTCTCAAATAATTACGCACTGAATTTCTCTGCAGGTGATTTGTGAGTTTTGTGACTCAACTAAACAATAAAAGTCATTCAATAGAATCAGCCAAACAGCCTACTTGCTTTTCCCTTACAGCAAACGTTTGCTTGAATCCTTAAGCCTTTCGCTCCTGAGTTAGCATGCTTTTCTGTGCTGAGAATCACTAGCCTCATTACAAATGTAGTGTCTAGTGTGTTAAGGAGCATGCAAATGTAAAGAAATGCAAAGTTGTAAATTAGCACCTGATTATTAAATCCATATGATGGGAATTGTGAACATTTTTATCTTGTTCATCTGGGTTGTCATCTATTTTTGTTCCTTTTACAAATAGCTTTTTTTGTAAGGAATTGTAACAAAAATCATCTTCTCACTATGAAACAGAATCAGAAACTTCTCTTTCTTAACAGGAGAGACTACTTACATGTTTGGGGTTTTTTTTCAAGTGGTGTTAGGTAGGATAAGGGGACAAGCTAACTGATGCCCTCTTTAGCATGGGCTTCCCATGAAACGCAGTGTCATCTTTACTTACATCTGTTGTGGTGCAAAGAAGCAGCAACTCCTCATTTCCAGCAGTGCCCTGTGAGAAAATCAGAAATTGTTGTGTTGAAGCCCACATGGTGACCATAGCTGGACAAGCCACGTGTTTAAACCATACTCAAACAAGGTGTCCCTGCCCATGGCCGGGAGGTTGGAACTACATGATCTTTCAGGTCCCTGTCCTCGTTCCAGCTGGGATCGAGTTAATTTTCTTCCTAGTAGCTGGCGCAATGCTGCATTTTGGCTTGAGTCTGAGAACAATGCTGATAACACAGCGATATTTTAGTTGTTGCTCAGTAGCACTTACCCTGATCAAGATCTTTCAGTCTCTCGTGCTCTGCTATGAGGTGGGGCACAAGAAGCCAGGAGGGAGCAGAGACAGGACACCTGACCCAAACTAGCCAAAGGGGTATTCCATACCACAGCAGATCATGCCCAGTATATAAACTCGGGGGAGTCACCCAGAAAGGAACAATCGCTGCTTAGGTCGGGCTGGGTATAGGCCAGCAGGTGATGAGCAATTGTATTGTGCATCACTTGTGTTTATCGGTTTTTGGGTTTTTTCCTTTTCCCTTTTTAGTTTTATATTCTCTCCACTTGTTATTTCCCTTGTCATTAGTAGTAGTATTATTATATTGTACTTCAATTATTAAACTGTTTTTATCTCAATCTGTGGGTTTTACATTCTTTTGATTCTCCTCCCCAGCCCACCTGTGGAAGGGGTAAGGGGGTGAGTGAGCGGCTGCATGGTACTTAGTTACTAGTTGAGTTTAAACCATGACAGTTCCTTCCAACCCAAACTGTTCTATGATTCTATGATTACATGATCAAGCCATGAACAGCCTTGCTGTAGTTTCCTTCTTGGAAACTTCTTTTCTTCCTGTCCTTCTCCTCTTCTTCTTCTGGGGAGTTGATTTGTGTAACACTTTGGGGCTGAAAGGGACTGGAGTAACATCATACTAACAGCCATGGACAACCTTTTCTTCTGCTTTCTTAACTGCAGATGAAGTCAGGGGAGATGGCTGCCAACATTGCCCGGGAGCTTGCAGAGCACACAAAAAACCACTTATATGCTGGTGACATCGCGTACTCTGTGTCTGCCATGGTCCAGCTGGTGAACTTGCTTGACGTGCAGCTCCGAAACCTGACTCCGGGTGGGAAGGACAGTGCTGCGCGCAGCTTAAATAAGGTAAAGACAAATGGTCTTGGGAAGGGACAGGAGGCTGAATAAGGGTTTGGCTCTCCCTGGAGAGCTATTATAAATGTCTTGCTGAATGACTGCCATTTTAGGGCAGTGACTCTTTCTTAGTAGACAAGAGTACCTGGCAGTTTTTTGTTTACAGTGTATTCTATTTTGCTGAGAAACAAAAGGGTTGTAAATGCCAAGTGTACTATTGTCCTGGGAAATATATACCCTTAAATGTGTACATGTATGAACTCCAGGTACTTAATTGTGGTCTCAGATCTCATGGCTCAGTATGAGAATGACTCAGGTGATGCCGCAGCAATTGTTTTGGACATGGACCAGTGTGAGTAAGATCAGAATTTTGTCCAGCATTTCCAGTACTGAATCTGTCTGTGAGATGCAGTATAATATGATCCACAAAATCTGAATATTTAAAGCCCCAAGAGACAGAGTCTAAATTTTTATATTTTTATCCCATAACATTATAAGATGCTGATGTGAAGGTCAAATGAACACTTTTATGCATTAATATAAAGAAATAAAAGCAGAAAGAAGCATTTATTTACACTGGAGAACCATTTACCAAAGGCACATGAGATACCATCATGTTTACACCTAAGGTATTCTGGATGGTTTAATATTAGAGGGCCTTTTAGTGATGACCTGTGACTTAACCCAGAAGCACCTTACTGCATGATGATGCTGTGGTTTCTGTTTGAGAAGAATTATTATTAGTCCCTTTGACATTTCCAGAGTTAAGTGAAATGGTTACACACTAAAAGTATTAGACGTTTCCCATAGTGGGAGGAAATATGGGCTGTGGAGTCTGCAAGAATGCATTTAAAGTTGAAGGTTTCCTTGGTTCAGGGCCCTCTTCATCACAGAATCTCATGTAAACACATGGGATAGGACTTATATGTGATTGAGATGGTGAATGGTACAGGCCTAGTCATCAGAACAAAGACTAGCTGAACCCTGTGGCTATGAGCACATGGTTATATTGGCCACCCAGTTAAAATAAGACACAAAATACTGTTTTCAGCTGCATAGTTGGCTCCGACAGCCCTGGCATTCATGTGAGACCAGAACTTGCTCCCAAGGTTATGCAGGGAATAAATTATCCCAGCTAAGCCTGAAATTTCTTGTGTATCTTCTGAAGAAAAATACTTTTTAGAGTCATAACGTGGGTTTTTTTTCTTGTAAGTTATTATTGTACACCTATGCTGTTTTAAATGCAAAGGGCTTCTGGATTTTTTAAGATAACAGCCGCTTGGGAATTGAAGTCCTGCATCTCGTGCTTTGCATGTGCTGTGAACTGAGTTACCCTGTTGCTTTTAATTAGTGCTGCTTCCAGCTATTTTATAACAATGTAGGTTATAATTGTATTAACTGTTACATCAGCATAACATTATTTGTTATAATCATACCATGGTTCTTTGTTTGAAATGATGGTGATGTCTGACAATATCAGGTAAAACCAGCAATTAATGTCACCTACTAATGGGTTTCACTGTTCTAGTCTGCTTGCTCTTCTGAATATGCCTCAGCCACACCCAACATTTTGTCACTTCAGCTTTGCAAGCACATATTTTTCATCTTTTTATATTCTACCTTCCGATATTTGTTTTGATTATATGAAATGGGGTTGTATCACAGGGGCAGGTATAAGTTACTGAGGGGAGGGGAAGACTGGACAAAGCAGAGCACTTCTCAGCTCAGCTGTCACTTCTGGAATCCCCCTTGCAGGTTCCCCCCCCGCCATCAGCTCTGCACACGCAGCTCATACAAATCAACTGCACTCCGCATTAAAATTCTGGACCGTGTGGAGTCCTGCAAAACAGCGATGCGAGTCAGTGATCCAAATGACAGGCTCAGTAATTTACTTGCTCTCATTCCCCACTTAATTCTTTAGAAGAGCAACTGCTCTGTGTTCATTTAAGAATGCATGAATTCAACTTGGAAGTAGTATTGGGCAAACAAAAGGCAACAGAGTTACTCCTCCATTTTCCTCTTCACTGATCAAGAGTATTTTCAAAATAAAAGGGAAAAAGTCATTTGCAAAGAGTGTTGTTTAGTCAGAAAGAAGAAATAAAGTAAGCAGTAACCATTAAATATTCTTTTAATCATTAAAGGAAATGTGCTGGGAATCTGAAAGTAATCACCTGTGCTAGTTTCTACTGCCTTTTTTTTTTGTCTTTTTTTTTTTTAAGCTGATGTACAATGAATTGAAGTAAACTGGCATAATCAGAATTTTTAAAAGCCATCATCTTGCAGGAGCCACTTTTCTGTCACTAAAAGCTTTATACTTTCCACTGGATCAGGCTTAATTAAGGTGATAATTGTTCTATTGCAGACTGGCAAGACCCCCAAGTGGATAGCTCTGTAATTTTCAGCAAGGTTTTCTTTGATCTCCATTTGTTTCTGTAAAGTCTTAGTACTGGCCAGGTTTACCCAAAGGAAGGTTTCTACTGTTACAAATTGATGAATTAGAAATTGAAATTAGGCATTGTGTGATACCTGGGTGTATTTTGTTTGTTTCAGAGCCTCAAAACTCTCAGGGACAAATTTGGCTCTCAGCTCTACTAAAGAGATTGCACTGCTGTGAGTTGAGAACACAAGTTACCCTGAATGTCTATTGATGTGCAATTTCCAACCCAGGCACATCAGCAGAAACAAACATAGCCAGGCCGGTGGCTCTGAGCAGCCTGATTTTGCAAGGTTTAGTTGTACCAGTGCAGAGCTCACCAATTCTAGCTCATTGCTGCAGACTGCCTGCAAAGTCCTGGAGAGATAAATAAATGATTGTTGGAATTTCATGACATACTGCAGTGCAGTTACCAGGCAGGAGGCTTGCAAGTGCACATCACAGTACAGTCCTAAACGTGCTCCTATGAAAAAAGTGGGATTCTTTGTGGAAAAGCTGTTCAGCATATAAACCATTTAGGCCCAAGAATTACAAAAGAAAGCTCAACTGGCATGAGGGGATTGGAAAATGCATTCCTGGAGAAGCAGTTTAATCCAAAGGGGAAAGTATGTTCTCAATAAGAAATAGTAGGTCAGATTCCCATTTCATTGTTACATCCTCTTCAGTGACCTTTTATGCTATCAGAAGCCCTGGGCAATGCTCTGTCCTCTGGTGCAGTGTGTTACCACAGTTGGTATTTGCCTGAGCTGGCTTAAAGCAGCTCACAGCAGTGAAGCTGGAGTGTTATAGATTTTGCCTTGAGCCACAGACCTGAGAAGGTGTATCAGGATGGGTCCATAGAAGCCCATCCGATGTCAGGATGGAGTCCTGCATACATCTTGCTCACTGGAATTGATCCTGCTCATCCAAAGGCTGGTTATACCTTACTGTGCCATCAACACCTGTCTGACTGCAGAGCCCATGCTCCTTATGTAAATAACCATCAGCCCCATCCTTTCCAGCCTCTTTTGACATGAAAATATCATGTGTGATCTCCAAGATGTTAAGGAAAACATCATCTCTTGAACATCTCTACTTGACTTCAGTGTCTCCTATCATCTAACAGCTGCTCTTGAAAAGTTGCCAGTTTGTGCTTTACGTCACTGAAAAAGGACTAACACATATTTCTGGAGCCAATTCTTCCAGCCTTGCACTGCTGTCTAATTCGCATGCTTCCTTTGGTATGGTTGGTTTTCAGGAGCTATTTAAGAGACAAATGAGGTTTTTTTCATAGGCGTTTTCTTCAAATTTTTTTTCCCCTTGTTCTGTCACTAACTTGTTTTTTCTATTCCGTCTTTAATCTGCTGTCTTTATGGACTCAGCTTCAGAAAAGGGAGCGCTCTTGCAGGGCCTATGTCCAGGTATTTCTTGTGGTTTTAATACATGTGTCCAGTTGTTTGAATGACTGTGAAATTGGTCTTGTCTCTGTGAATAATCTGTCTATTACCATCTTTGTGGCAGCAAAGTTCTAAGGTTAAGGTTGCAGGATAATAATTTAATTCTTCATATCCTCCCACCTTCCCATTTTCTCTCAGACTTGACGAAATTTTGGGCAACAACTTTGAACAAGAAAGTGGGAAAAAACACAGGAGAGATCTGACAAGACTCATCCAGACATAGGAATAAGCAGGACAGTATGGATGCATGGAAGTAAAGAATGCAAAACTCCAGCTGACAGAGGTGTCTCCAGACCAGCTGGGTTTCACTTATGGCATATCACTCATACCATTGCCACCTGCATTTCCTTAGTTTTATTTCTTCCCCTCTTACACTTGCAAATTTAGAAACAATTTGAAATGATAACACTCAGCATGAGGGAGGATGTAGGATCATAATGAAATGCAGGGTGTCCTCAAAGAGGGATGTGGGAAGGAAGAGAGTGCTGCAAACTAAATATAGGATTAGGAACATAATGTCCTGTAATGTTCACCCAGCTGTGGCCCAACTTTTGTAGACTTACATTGTGGCATTGTGAAAACATGAACAAAGCCAAGCTCCAGCACTTTGGAAAGACCTGATTGTAGGCTTTTCAAAAGTGGGGCCTTGGATTATGTTATCTATCCTGTCACCTTGCCTTAGAGCATTTGCTCCAGACTTTTATATAAACCTGTTTGTAAGCTATCGGTGAGTTAATGCTGCTTAAGAAATGTGAACGTTTTACTTTCTAATTTCTGTCTTGTGCTTATGAACACTGATGTTTTACTTATGGGTGGTTGATCATTATTTATATGTGTATGTATAACATGCAGAGGTGTAAAAATGAACCACACATTTCTGGAGAGAGCTGTCTATACCTGTATTTTCCTGAAAAATTCAACTTCCTACAGTTGGTATTGACTTTATTTTTTTCAGTAAATATTTCATTTAGTGGGGGGTGGGGGGTTAGATGTTTTAGGTTTCTAGGACATTAAAAGACAGTCCCCCTCTGTACTAATAGGCTGTCTGTTGTCCCTTTTATTATGGTCATGAGAGAAGGTCACCTTTTCCCTTCCATATACATTAATGGATAAAGATAAGGAGTTACACATCCCTTGTCTGGAGTGAGTTCTCTTAAGATCCCAGAGAAAGTAACTAGCATTTGAAGGAATGTAGGAAATTTTACAGTGCAACACTCACTCCCAAGCTAGCTATCTTGTCTACTGGTAGTACTGGAAACGTGAGGCTGGTTGGACCATGAGCAATACAATCCTGTTGGGGATCTTGGGTGCTATCTGACCCATAGGTGTAGCTGCATGGGCATACTTAAAAGAGTCGGCACATGCTCCTGGTCTTTTTGTCTTCTTTCAAGCAGTAGTGAATAGTGAATTTCATACACTCAACAAAAGGCTTGGCATTGGTAGAAAGTCCTGCATATTCTGCACAAACTGCAGTTTACCCTTAATTTCAAGGACTTTTTGCTTTTCACTTGGAAAGACTACTTGTGTGTTTGACCATTAATCATGCGTCTACCTCTTTAGTAGACAAAAACTGATGAAAGCTCATTGTCTGAGCTGTTTAGTATAAATATGGACAAGGCTAGTAAATATATTGAAGAGGACAGTCCTGTAATAGTTTGAAGAATGATTTAGATGTCCTAATTAAACCTTTCCAGCTCTGCTTTGTATTAAATGGATGTAGAGTTGTATATCTGGACATATTTTCATACAGTATATTTCCTTTTGGAAACTCATCTAGCTAAAGTAATCTAAAAATCTTGTAAGGGAGACTTTGTAATAGCAATTAAATGTAACTGCAGATATTCTTGTTACAGGCCACTTGTCCTTTACCAGGTAGTGGAATGTCTGGGCTGGCTAAGGCAGTTTGGCAGAGATTTTTCAACAGATTTTAAATGGTGAAATCCTGGACTTTAGGTCAATGGGAAATGGGAATTAACAGGCATATATGCCACTGATGGCAGAGAAATAGAGTTTTCAACCTTGCTGACATGATTTCCTTGTGCTGATCGCATTATTGTGAACAGCATCCATGGCTGAATTTTTTCTAACAGGGCTGGACATGTACTTTCAGTTCTGTGTTCCCTAGACAAAGGATAGTGCAGTACAAAATTTATGTGAGAGATGTCCATCAACTGTAAATATCAAAATGCAATTGAGAAAAGGTGGGGATTTGGGGAGGAGAAGGGAGATTTGGGAAGATAATAATTGCTAAAAGCAGTCTTACTGTTTTCTGTGGGATGACAAATTTATGTAGTCATGACAGCCCCTGTAGTGATTGGGGTGTAAAGTCCTCATAAGCATAAAACAAATGAATATAAATAAATATGTAAAACGGATCTGGAAACTTTCTGAATTATTCAAATATGAGGCTGGAAATGCCATATCAGATTACCATCTCATCTCTCTGTGTAAATTTATAATTTAAACAAATATTGATTTAATTTGTGCAGTGTCACAGTATTGGTTGAGTTAAAAACCCAGAGATTTTATTTATGGGAGGTAGAGGTTACAAATGCTGCTCCTTTAATGTTGCAAGTATGGTAAATGATCTTTTTTTCTCAAAAATCCAACACAAATCAACTTGACAGGTGATGTGATAAACAGATATTAATATAATGACTAGGCAATTGATGGGAGACTTTTTCAATCACTGTGATATGTAAGAAAAGCTACATGGACTTTAATTTGTGGTACTAAGAGTCAGCTTAGTCTGCGCTGACCAAGGTGGATATCCAAGTTGGACTGAGTGGCCTTAGAAAGGTACTTCGTTAGCTAAGGAGAGCTTGAATTCGATATGTGTGACCTTTTGGAGAACAGTGATATACGTCTCTCATGCCTACCTTTCTGCAGTGTACTGTTCTTACACTCTATTTTGGGAAAGGGATAGAAAAGTCATCGTGTGGGAGAATGAGTCACAATGGGTGACGCATTTGATTAGCATAGCTTCGTTTAGTGACTGGTATGTGGTGAAAGCTGGAATGAATATTCTGCAACTTTTTCAGAATTGATATTTGTTCATTTTCCAAAGGAGTTTCTCTTTAAACTGAAGCACTGAAAGTGTAGGAAACACAAAATGTTTGTCTTTTTGGGGACCTGTAAAACTGGGTTTAGGGTCACAAATTTTCTCCATGCCCTTCAGCAAGTGGCATGTACTCACTGTTTCTCAGCTCCCCAGTTCAAAATGCCATGGTTACAATTCTCCTGCCCTCTGGGAATGGAGGTGGGATAGTGAAGAAAAAATGAAAAAGTCTGAGTACTCAGATATTGCAGACAGTGAGGCCATATTAACACAGAAAACTTAAACATAGAGAATATTACTGTAAGATTTAGTAGCTGAAAATACAGGCTGTAATAAAGGCTCATACCGCATACAGCCATGTAGAGACTTTTTATCACATATGTGCACCTCATTGTGAAATCTGAACTCACCTCCTTGCTTTGCTTGGATTTGTGGGCTGGAGCTCAGGGGCATCATGAGGCCAATGAATTTCACTGTGGTGCCAGCCCGTGGCCTCTTCCCAAGTGAAATTTCATGCTACATTTGGGATGCAAATCTCAGAAGACAAAAACTTCACAGGATTCCTGTTATTTATGTTTGGGTTTGGTTTTTTTGTTTTTTTTTCTTGGGGGGGGCTGGGATTTTTTTTGTATTTTTAATTTTATTTTTTAAACCCAGTCTTGGTGACTTCAAAGCTGAAGGCTGATAGATACAATAGATAGCCTGAGCAGCAGCTCAGCAGTTTTGTGGGAAGGGTGGAAGGAGGCAGGAAAGTGTTGCTTTTACAGCATTTTCCTGGACTACTGGTATTTCCTGCTCTGGTTCCTGCCATCCTCCAGGCTGCCCTGTAAGTCAGCTTGCCCTGTTTTGTAATTCTGGGCTTGCCTGTACAGCAAATGGCCAAGATAGGGATGTGCCATCTGCTCCATGAAGATCACAAGGGCTTCTGGATGTAGGTGTTATTGGAGCCACCGGTGAAGCCAATGCTGAGTTGCTGACAGATTCCAGGTAGCAGACAGTGGTGGATGTCTGCAGTCAGATTTGTCATTCTGGTTCTCTTGGAAGTTTTCTAATGTTTCACACTTGTAACACAGGCTGTTTGAATTGCTGTACTAAGCAAAAAATAAAAGGCTTTCCTTAGAGGATTCAAGGCATTAAGTTTAGCGCTGAGTAGGAGAGACTTTGTTTTTTCGTTGCTAACCTAGTAGCTCTCAGCAGATAGAAGGTGCATCTGGGACTTAGCCGGTACTGTTTAAAATGGATTAATTCTGTTTGTCCCACTTCTCTCTTGTTTGCATGGCTGGTCCCAACTTTGTGAAGACTAAACGAAAGAAACTTTTAGCTCTGAGAGGGAGCATAAATTGAACGATGCTGCATTTGCTTGTGTTCTTGTTGTGCCTGTGACAAGAAAGACTAACCTCCATTTATATAGAAAGGGCCAAATTAATGAGGAATTTCAAGTTCCTTGTTTGGTCACTTAATTGGCTGTATGACAAAGAGCTCTGCAGTGCATGTCAAACAACTTTCAGGGTCTTCTAATGATTTGCGCATTGCTTGACTCCTGATGCTATTCTGCACAGCCTGTCAGGCCAGGTATCGTTGTTAAAGTGGCTGGAATAAATTGGCTAGCATTGCACATACAATGTCATATATTAACTATAGCTACAGGGAGTACTTCTAGCAGCTTTTTCAAGAGATCAAGATGTTTGCCCATCAGCATCAATGTGCCCAAAACCTTCACTTAGTGTAATTAAAAGGACATCTGAAAGAAGTGTGACTCACAGTGGGGTTCTATGGTTTGGTAGCCCTTTGTTAAAACTCTGTGAACTTAATATACTTCACAGTTTGAGAAACATGCCCTTGATTTGTGTCAGCAGGAGCAAAACTTGAAATCCCTACCCTGCGAGTTTCTACCGCAGTGAGCCTGTTGTTAAGGGAGAGTAGGATCAAAGCAGCAGCCTTGGGTTTTCACCAGGCTCTGAAATTCTTCACAAAAATACTAAAAATGAAGGTGGCAGCCTGTTCCTGTACCTACAACTGAGCTACAGCTATGTTTGTGTGCCCACATGTAACATAGCAAAACTGAGGAAAAAAGTCTATCATTTTCTGTGGTGTTATGTGAGTAAGCTCTCTGCTTTAGGCTGAGTCAGTCCTGGAATCTGGTGTCACTGGTATAAAGTCTCAGTATAAACTGCAGTAGAGGTCAGTGGAGATGTTCCTTTTGATTTGGAACGTTGGAGGAAAGGTTGGGTCTTACAGACTCCCTAGAAGTTCCTTTAAAGGCTATGGATATTCTGTCAGAGGGGCATTTCTCATTTGCAAGCCATTTTCCTTTCTTACTACAGCTTTGCTCACTTCCCCAGAGTAATTACTCTAGTAGCTGCTTGTATCGTCTCAAATCTCAAGCAATAGGACAGCAAATACGGATGATTCATAGATGCAGTTTTCATCTTATTCTACGGGGAAGATCTCATTAGATGAAATAGATAATATGTTATTTCCTTCTTCCCAATCAATTCCTTTTATTCCAGTCCTACAGATGCCTTCTGACCTTAAAATATTCTCCCTTTTATTCTAAGCAAAGCAAAACCATAACCTATAATTTGTAACCTTGTTCTCTTTCTCAAGCCTCCTATTTTTCTGTGTGCTCCAATTAGGAGATTATTGGTAGTTCAAGGCCAAGATCACAAATCTTGCATACCTAGTGCAAGGCCATTAATTCCATAGCTAAAATTTTTGTAGATGACATAATTTTAATAAAGGTCAGTGCCTTTCTTCTCACTGCAGTGATTTCTCAGTGCCACTGAAATTCAGGCCATTTCTGAGTCAGTACAGGCCCTGTAGCTACAGCACAAACATTTGTTGTAGAGTTGAGAAGACAAGGTTGCATGCTCTTTCTTGCAAGTCTTTGCTCTCAATCTATGGAGCAATTTTAGAAATTCCTCTGCAAGGCTGGGGGAAGTTCTCTTTTTTGATGTCTTTGCCACCAGTAGTAGGTTTTGGCTCAGTTCACCAAAAGTGATACCATCAGTTTCCAATAACCACTCTGATACTAGATGTAGGCTAGTGCTTCTTAGTTTTTAGGGCAGAAGCAAAGATTCCAGTAGATACTCTAATGATTTATTTATTTTTAAGCACTCATTGCAGTTCAGATAGTTTCATTCTAAACATGTGTTTGTCCATTTCATTGAATATTATAATTGTTTTGTGATGACCTTATTGCTTTGTAAAAAGCCTTAGACAGTGGCTGGGCTTCCCTGTAAAAAATTGTCTTCACTTATGCTTTGACTACAGCCAAATTTTAATCTGGAATTAAAAGAATAAATGACAAGGTGAAAAACCATCTGAGGATAAAGAGCCTTGTCAGGCAGATCTGAAGGCACTTCTCAGCTAAGAAGTAGGATTTAATGGCATCTTTTAGCCAAAATGACGTTTTCCCTGTTTAGGAAGCTGAAGAAATCACATGTGCATCTATTTTTGACCTGAAGTTCCACAGAGTGCTTGACTGTTCCAGTTTGATTGGTGACCCTTGTGTGGTGGGATAGGGGTGCTGTTCATTTGTCACTCAAAAAAGACATGTCATTTCCTGAGCTGTTGGTCCCTTTCAGTGCAATAACTCCACCAGAAGCAGCAGCTTGCATGCCCAGGTCCATACTTTCATGCTGGTCCTCTCCTCTAAAGGGCTTTTTCTGGGTCCAACGGGTACATTCAGAGTTAATGGGACTTTCTCTTCTACTGGTTCCTTTTCTGGCCAGAGGCAAGAATCGCACAACTTCAAGCAGAACTTGACATCAATGGCATTGATTGTGCCTTTAACTCAATTAGTTTGGAGGCTTGCAAATATCAATAGCTTAAGAAGAGGTTTTGTTTTAGCAGTAGGTGTTTCATATGAATACGGAACAAAACCAGCAGTTCTTAAGCAAAGAAGCAGGTGAACTTTTTTGAAGTAGCACTGCTTTCCAGTAGGAAAAAGGAAAAAGGAGCAGAATATGATCATTGAACCATATCCATATTTCAGTGCCTCTGTTCTATGATGAGTTTTTCATTTTCACTGCTCTGTGGAACCAAAAGGGTTTTCAAGCTTTTTTTCTCTGCCAATTTTCTGTAAAACCTCAAGCTGCTATAAAAAAGTGGGCTAGTAATGTTTTTGCATACTTCGAATAAAGGTAATGGTGAGCTTTTTCTGAGGAGTAACTGAGACCTCAGGCAGGACCAGAACCTCTGATGGTAATCACAGCCTGAGTCTGTGTCTATGTGATTGCTGTCTAAAGTCTTAGTGCTGCTGTTCTCAGAAAGGGAGGGCAAACTTTTTTTAATAATACTGTGCCAGCAAATACCTTTGGTACAGGAGTAGATGTGTGAGCACCAGCCATGGTTTTCGTCTACTGATGCAAAGCGCAGCCTTGTTGCTGTAGCTTCTTCTATCCTAGTTTTTGAAAGTGCATTTCATGAAATATTCCTGTGAGATCAAGGAAGACAAGTGTTAGCAGCATGAGACAGGGCTTTAAAAATTACAAAATGCAGATATTTTAATTAGAGATATATTTGCAAAAGTGATGTTTTAATGCCCTGTGCCACTGTCCTCATTCTCCCAAAGCTCTTTAGGACATAAGACCTTGATGTAGGTTCCATGCAAAATAATATATACCGTGTGTTCAATTTCTTCTTGAGGAGATACTCCTTTGTGAGGAAGGACAAACTGCATATTTGAAAATTACTCAGCAGAAGGATTCAGTCAATATTCCCTGTAGGGCCTGCTGGTATTCACTTCTCATGAAACAGTATTTTCTCCTCTAATAAGTTTTTGAGGGATTTTGTTCTTCCATCAGCTGCTTAGTGAGAAGCCAAAATGAACAATAAAGGTTTAGAGAGGTCCTAACTCCAGGAGACCTTCTAGTTTTCTAAGGTTAGGGTTCCTGCGCTTAAGCATTATAGCACAATGCAGTCTGGTCCCAAATTTGGCAGTGAGTACATCTAATATCTCTTAGTGATTTCCAGCGCTGATTCCCAGTTAAAGACAGGTCTTACATTACATAATCTGCTTCTGTCAAAGAGCAGTGCCTTGTATGTTGATACAGTGACAGAAATAAGTGGATGTGGTGTCACTAGGTATATACTTCCCTCCCAGGTTTAAACTGTGTGTCACATAGCTGGATATTCTCACCAAGCATTTCTAGAGGGGGAGAAAATAAAAATAAATGAACAAGCAAAATTCAATTTTATGGAATGGAGCAGCTGTCACAAAGGAAATCTATGGGATATGTACAGTTGGCCTTTTAGTAATATATAATTATTGTAAGGCTCCTAATCAGTTGCCTTTTGACAATATGTCTTTTTATACCAATTTTTATGGGTCTGTGAAGGAAGGTTTACATTTTGTTTCTGTTTTGTAACCTCAGGACAGAATCAAGAAACTATGAGCGTATGCCCTTATTTGGGAAAAAAAGTCTCCCTCTGCAATTTATTAACATTTATTTACACTGAATGCACACTCTCTGGTGCTATATAACTGCATAATGAAAGAGATCACCATCATGGGATTTGTCTTCTATGCTTGGCATGGTCTTGCTCTTCTCTCAATGTCCAATTGTAGCTACTGCTAGATATATAAAAGGTCCACTGAGTCTAATATTCTCTGACCCAGGATGGTTGCTCTTTACAGTCTTGTATTTAGGGGGCTTGGCTTTACATGTATAGATAACCTGACATCACAGGAAGCATACAACTACATCTGCAAATCTCAGAATAGAAAGGCAGGTGGAAAGTCTTTCTTCTTGGCTCCCTTCTGCCATACCCTTCTTCCCTCCTTTGATCTTAGGTTACAAACAAGCAAGCTATGCCTTGTGAAAGCTTTCCCCTGATGTTGTTTGAGTTACTGTTGTCCTCTCTGGACATACATGTGTTTGTGCTGCCTATCTTCTAAGTCCAAGCAAGGCCCCATAAGTAGTGCCATGCTGTGAGCGGTGTTGAAGTACGTTTGGGCTCCAAACTCCACATTTTTGTTTTGCATGAGGCTCACAAGGGTGCTTTGGAAATTGTTTATCCAATTGAGCTGCATTAGGAAGAGGTGAGGAATCAGGCAGAGGAAGAGATGATTACAGCAGAGGAAGTCCTTTAGTTTGATAACCAAGGATGGGGTCTTCAGTGACATAGACAGCACCCTTTATTAGGTGTTCAGTTCTTCAGAGATATGAGTAATCTTATGTGACTTTGGACAGTTAAATGGGGATAATACTATAGTTCTTTATACTTTCAGTGGGGCAAGGAAACTAGAGGGTGTCTGAGCTCCTGACTTGGCTGTGTGTTAATTTTTTGAAGTAAGGTGGGATGAAACTAGGTCAGAACTTTCCTAGCTTCCTCTGAAAGTCCCCATCTTTATCAGAGTCACCAGGGGTCTTGGGAAAAATCTGTAATGTCATCGGCTCCCAAGCACACCTTTCTCACACCTTCTTCATTTCAAAGGGCTTCTGTAGAGCCTAACTCTTCTACCACTTGTCATTGAGAAGGCTTTCCTGGGAGCTTGACACTGTTTCTTCTATTCTAGAGCTTATCAGACCGCAGAGTCCTTGGGGCACATGCCAAACCCACCTGAACCACTATGGTTCAGCTTAAATACAAAGACACAGGTTGATCCTTGTCCTGTGTGCCTGCCTTCCCGCAGTTCCCACTTCCCTGCCCGACTTTTCCCAGCTGACATCTCTGTCTCAAGAGACATTGTTGCTTTAACAGCTGTTTTGTTTCATTTAAACACCTACCTCAGCTCCTGTCCAAAATGAAAACATTTTATTAGCACCTCATCTCCTTGGCTTTAGCCGGCAGCACTCAGCCATAATGAAGTGTGGAGAACACCTGATTAATGCACTGAGACAGGTGAGGGAAGTGACCCTCTGGGAAAAGCTATGGACTAAATTCATCTTGAATGTAGTGCCAATGAAGACATTCTCTGCTAAGGACCTGACCCAAAGCCCTTGGAAATCTTTCTGGAGCTTTTGCATCAGACCCCACATCCAAAGTGATGTGAAGTGGCTGGCTTCAGGTTAGTCACTTCAAGAGGATGAATGCTCACCAGCATTGCTGTCTGTTGGGTCAGAAGTACGTATTTTGTGGAAAGTGGCACATTAGGCCTAATTGGAGTTCTCTCTCAAATTATGCAGGCATACATGCACACACATTACAAAATAAAAAATGCATTCAATAATTTCAAATATTTTTTCTGGGAAAAAAAAAAACTTTGCAGCAGATGTTTCACTGTAACACAAATATTTCAGCATCTGTTTCATGTTCTGACAAATAGGCATTACCTTTCCATCCAAAGCCAGGAGCTGGATCTGCTGCAAACACTCTTTCCACCATTCAAGTACTGATAAAAGTATCCAGGAAGTTGTTTTAGGAGATTTAAAAATGCCAGTAATAGCTAACCTAAATGAATGTAAGGCATGTTGTAGTCTGCATGATAACATTGGAAGGGGAAAAAAATAAAAATCCTCATTTTCTGCTGTGGATAAAAGATCTTTGCAAGAAAACCCTGTGTCGTGTTGAACTTGCACTGCAAAATAGTCAAGCTGTTTGATTACTGGAAAAGAGTACTACCTCCTTTTTGCCTGTTATGAGATAAGCTACTAAAGTGAACTACAGAATTTTGTTAAAAGCTACAGAGATCAAGCTTCCAGATTTTAAAACACTGGAAAAAAAAACAAAAGACACTTAAATGCTGTGGATTTTTAGTATTGCATCTTCACTGTTAAAGTCGGTCAGCTTTTCATGTGCACATATTAAATGTGCTAAGATGATTTGTAGACTATTTAGGAAAATCAGTTTAATAATCAGTTTAAGAAATTGATTTATGGTTAATAAGTTCCACTTACAGCAAATGAGAAAGGGATTCCAGTACTGGATTGTAAAGGCTTGACAGCAAAAATATTTTTGCAGTAGCATTAGAGGACAAGATTTTCAGCCTTTTTCGTTTGCTTCATTGGTTGAAGCATGGGTTACTCCATACCTTGGAAAACCAAGCTGTGAAGCTCAGGAGAAACGTTGTATATTAATGAAGAGACCAGGGCAGAACTGTAAGAACCATGGCGGTATAAGAAACCTTCCAACCTCAAATACATTTAGGACAAAGATGCATATGGCAATGTCTCAATGAAATGTCTGCTGGGATTAAAAGTGCTGGCAGTGGCAGGTCTACCTGTCTTTGCTTCTCCTTGAACCTTGCTGTAATTGAAAAATTTTTAAGTTCAACTTGATTTAGCAATCCAATCAAATTCTTGTTGGATGTGATTATATTCTCCCATTGCACATTTGTATCTGACCATGACTGGTGCGTGAGTCAAGATGCCCTCTGTGTCATGTGTTGCCATTGTGACACTTCTCCTGAGGGCTGATGGAGAATGGGCTATGCCGTATCTTCTTTTCATATGTCATGTTGTACAGGTGGGTTTAGAAACACTGTCAGGAGTAAATACTGAAGTACTTCCATGAAAGTGAAATCATGAGGCATTGTTTAGGCTTGCAGCATGTTGAAATACCGTATTAGCTGGCAGTGGAGGTGTTTGTTCATGGGACAGGCCTGCCTGGTGGCTAGACACTAACCAGCAAAAGAAAGCATGATCAAAGTACCTTTTATTTTTCCTTTTCCTCTGCACAGTCATTTCTACCAGCTGGTACAGCTGGTCTCATTAAAAAGAGATAGCTGGAAGGTAGTTGAGTCAGCTCTGGTTAGTAACTGAGCGGGGGTTTTAGGCTGAGCAAAACCTTCAGATTGGGTAGGATCTACTACTGTAATTTTGCCATCATGGGGCCATCATGTTTTCATGTGATCCTGGATATGCATCCAAATTAACCTGTGGGAAGTTCTCCATGGGAGAGCTCTTTGTGCATGGCAGCCCAGGGCAGGAGGTGCCCTGCAGGAGGGACTGAAGTTATTACTGCAGGACTGACTCCTTTCTGAATGGAGCAATTTGAAATGTAGTGTCTTAACTTAATCTCTATGTTCACCTGCTGTTTCTCTGGATGAACTCAGCTATCTCTGTGTCTTCATGACTGCCTGCCAGAGGTTATGTGGTGGGAAATGCTCCAAGAAATGTAGCCCTTGCAGATACTAGGTATCTTCCTTGGGTGCTCCTGATCTGCTCTTGAATTATGCTGTTGTAGGAAGCAGCAACGTGCTTCGCAGATAGGTTTTGAAATCTATTTTCCTTCATGTTTCTTTAATGATTTCATCATCTTCCCTTTGTCCCCTCACCCAAACCCTTAATTCCTTCTTATTCCAAGCCCAGAGCTACTGATCACAGAATCAGAAAAGCATTGTTCCTAGCCTGCATTTAGAATAAAATTAGTATTTCGTCCCTCTCCCATCTGACAGGACAAATGATACCTAGCTCCCTTGCAGGCTGCCCCAGTGAGTGGGGAAATGAGATGCTGTCCTCTCCCTATAAACTGATGTGTGTGGAGGATGGGACTGAGAATGTCAGTGGTCTCAGCTGTGCTTCAGGTTAGCTAGAACTCTTTCACACTTGACCTCTCTCCTTTGCAGGCCATGGTGGAGACAGTGAACAACCTCCTGCAGCCACAGGCTCTGAATGCATGGAGGGACCTGAATGCAAGTGAACAGCAGCGCGCAGCCACCAAGTTACTCGACACTGTGGAGGACAGTGCCTTTGTGCTGGCTGATAACCTGCTGAAGACAGACATCGTCCGGGAAAACACTGACAACATCCGTAAGGGACAGATCCTATAAATACTGACGGCAGCTGGAAGGAGGGTAAAGGCTGGGAAACCTGGCTTCAGTCTTGGACCCTCGATTAACTGGAGAGCAATTTTGCTAGATATGTCTTGTCCTTCTTTCTGAAGGACTTAAAAGTCTTTCCAAAAGAGCCTAAAGGAATAAGGCAGCTTTCTGCCTTTGAAATCCCATGCAAAATGGGCACCTAACCTGACCCTATTACCCCTGGCTTTGAGGGCAAAATCTGCACTAGAGCAGTGAGAGCACTGCTTCACAGGAAGATTCTTCAACAATGTGATTGTGTTTCATTTCTTACAAATTTGTGTCTTTATTCAGCTGATGGTTGATTTTAATTAAAAAACAAGCATGATGGAAAGCACCAGCACTCCCACTGTGCATATGTTAAATGAGAACAACTCTTCTTTCTGTTTCTATGAATACAGATCCTGAGCACTGATAACATTTACAGAAAGTACCAGTCGCCAGTGGCAAACAACTAGCATTTTCAGATTTTCATTTTAACCATTGTCCTTAATATCCTGAGGTTCTTGTTTACAAGAACTGGTTGTCTTTTGTCTTCCACAGAGAGTAGAACTTATTTGCACTTTCTTTTTTTTTTTCTTTTAATTAAATTTAAAACTTCTTCAGGGCAAAGATTTAAAAAGAAATAAAAGCCCAAACCAAGCCTAGCTTGAAGTACTGGAAACAGAATCCTCTGTTCTTAGATGGTCTGAAACATCATTTTGTAGCTCTGAAGTATCTTGTCGAAG
Organism: Psittacus erithacus; assembly: GCA_009867235.2. Taxonomy (NCBI): domain Eukaryota; kingdom Metazoa; phylum Chordata; class Aves; order Psittaciformes; family Psittacidae; genus Psittacus; species Psittacus erithacus. Next base: position 35,841 of record WYDI02026974.1, on the reverse strand, counting down.
ATTATTTCAGTAGAGATTTTTCTTAGTGTTGATCTCTCTTGCAAACAGAGCTGGAAGTTGCAAGACTAAGCACAGATGGGAATCTGGAGGATCTGAAGTTTCCCCAGAACATGGGCCACGGGAGTGCCATTCAGCTGTCAGCAAATACCTTGAAACAAAATGGTCGAAACGGTAGGTCCAGCACCTCCACACATACCAGCCTCATGAATCAGCCATGCTTTAGGCATTGTTTTGTTTTTAGCCAGTCTCAAATATGGTACTAATTGCTATGTTAATATTTAAGTTAATGGTAGCACCAGTTGCTAATGCCTTGACTGCAAACTAAGTTGACTGATTTGGAGTGTATTATATTGCTAAGTGAATCACAGCCTTCAAAAGTATTATGTGCTGGTAAAAATGCATCAGATCCTTAAATGTGCTTGGGGCACAGTACTGAGTCCAGAGAAGTGCTTTTAACTGCTATTGTGGCAGTAGGAGGCTTCAGATGGGCTAAGAGGCTTGTCTGAGTAAGCTGCTTCGCAGTGGGGCACTATACAAATATCTGAAAAAGGTAGAGGGAAGAAACAATAGTAGCAAATATTAATAATGAGCCAAAATGGCAGAAGAGGTTGATTAACAGTTATGGGTCTAAATCTTCAGTGCCTTTTTCTCTGAATCTTATGAACCTCCTGATATAGCATAAATTAAAGCTGATGTTATATGTGAATGGTCTTCATGCTGCCAAGTCATTTATTTCCAGACCAGAAATTTGTGCAGATGCATTTGTTGATCTCTACAGCTCTGCTGCAGACCAAATTCAAACTCCCAGGCTTTCTACTAATGGGCCTAACATGCTCCTTTGTCTGAGTTCCTTTAAAATTCAACCTGCGTACAGGAGGAAGGCACTCTAGTAGGGGCTTTGGTCACTGCAGGTAAAACTTGGAATGATTGGGCAGTATTACAGTCAGACCAGATGCACTAAAACTGCCAAAAATTTCTGACAACTGTTGAGAAAAAAGTTTGGTGGTTCAGAAAGAATATTTTGCCGTTGGCTTTCTTGAGGGAGTTTGGTAACTTTTGTATGTAGAATTTAAAGAGAAGTGTTTATTTAGAGGCAGTGTAAAATCCAAGATATGTAGCAAAACTCCAGTGGGGAAGGAGCCACTAGCAGGCTTTGGAGATTTGTAGGGAAAGAGAAACTGTGTTGGCAGTGAGGAAGGGGAAGTCTATATTTCTAAGCATGGTATCACCGGATATGTAGTCAAATCATGAGAGCCCCATCAATTTTCACCAGCTTGGCACCCACCTGGAGGTTGTTAAAGAGATAGAAATAAAATTATCATAGAAGGATTTAGGTTGGGAGGAACCTTAGGAGACATCAGTGCTTTACTTTCCTCAGAAGCTGGGGTGATTCCTATAGAAACAAAAAAAATCCCTCCCCACAACTGATACATATAAAGGCAAACTAATCACATTCAATTCTTATTTCTAGCCTGTGAAATAATATACAAAACAGAAGGCAAACTGGATGATTTCAGTTAAAAACAGTTGGCTAGTAGCCTGAGTTTTCTGCAGGTTCCCTAAAGATTTTTTTTTGTGAAAGAGGGGATATCTGATAGGCCAGTTAACAAAAAAAGTACATTTTAAAATGAAATTTCTGCAATTTTGTTTTGTCCTTCGTATGAGATTGGAGTTGTTGGAAGATTTTGGATTCCTTCTCCCAGATTTGTCCCCACACTTTTCTGAGGTAGTCTTAATTAACAAACTAAATTATACTCTGTGCAACAAGCCAGAATGAAACATGTTTCCCAAGCATAGCCTGGGGAACAAAGTATTATGTCAGGTGGGAAATGGGCCACCTGGCCTCTTTTCTCTGGAGCCAGTTACACCTACTAATGCCAAAAATAAGCCCAACTTCTCTGTCTGTCTTCTGCCAGTCTGTTTGCTTATAGAAGTTTGTTTTAAGAGAGACATCTTTTGCTCTTATTAACCATGAACCACTTGTTGCACCTCATGGTGCTCATTAGGATTGACAAGAGGTGAGTTTCCATATGCCACATCTTGGTCCTTTCACATTTTCTCAGAAAACTTTTGAAGTTGGTTAAGAGAAGATATTTTTCATCTAAAAAAAACCCAAACCCAACCAAACCAGTGCACTGACCTGGATGTCTAACCTCTTACTACTCTTCTAGGTGAAATCAGGGTAGCTTTTGTGCTGTACAATAACCTGGGCACTTATCTCTCCACGGAGAACGCCAGCATGAAGTTGGGAACAGAAGCGATGTCGACTAATCACTCTGTCATTGTCAATTCCCCTGTCATCACGGCAGCAATAAACAAAGAGTTCAGCAATAAGGTTTACCTGGCTGATCCCGTGGTGTTTACTGTCAAGCACATCAAGGTGAGTGAGTTTAAAAAGCATTTTTTTCTTTTCCTAAAACAGAGTGATGCAAAAGTTGGCTCATGTGAGGCCCCCAGTGGTCCTTGATTAGATTTTGAATTATACATTTGTTCCTTTGCACTTTGTGCTATTTATGAAGAATTTCTTTTATGCTGCATTAATAAAAGTAAAGGAAGAGTCTCCTTCGAACTGCTGCCCATTGCTCAGTTGCTGACACACATCATTCTGTAATTAAAACCTACCAATATATTAGACCATAATATTATTTTATCATGGTGGCAGGGCATATTAGAGGAAAGTGGGATTACAGTGAAAGAGGACAGCTAGTCCTCCTGTTAGCCAGGCACAGTCATTGCAAAAGTTGATTGCTTAAAGCAATTAATTTCTCTGTTCTGCAATGCAAATGAATCAGTCTGGTTTTGAAGAGATGGATTTAGTCTATCGCTGAAATTAATCAAGAACAAAGAACTAAGTTTGTATTAGCAAAGAGAGCAGCAGCAATCTAACTTGTTGGTATCAGAAAGTAATACTTGATGTATAAAACCACTGCTGACTGTTTATCCAGAATTAAAGGGTGAGGTTTACCAAGGGCCTCTGGAAAAAAATAAATAGTGCATTTAGAAATCTATGAAACCCTATCATTTTTATTGCATTTATTCATTTCTTCCCTGCAGCAGTCAGAAGAAAATTTCAATCCAAACTGTTCATTCTGGAGCTATACAAAGCGTACAATGACAGGGTACTGGTCCACCCAGGGGTGTCGCCTCCTGACAACTAACAAGACACACACCACATGCTCCTGCAATCACCTAACCAACTTTGCAGTCCTGATGGCACACGTGGAAGTTAAGGTAGGTATTGGAGATTCCCAGGCTGCCAATGCACTGGGCAGGAAAAGTGGCCAATGTAACACCATTTTGTTACTGCAAATGAAGCTAAGCAGGGAGATTGCTGTGTGACTGTAACTCTAACAGTAGAAACCATCTGGTGTAAAGCATCCTTCTGCTATATGGTGAAACAGGAGATAGTCACACCAATGCAAAGCCTGTCTTGAGCTACTGCCATAGTCAGCTCTGAGCTGAGGATGATAAGTGAGCAAAATTAGCTGTTGCCACATCCTTTACTTACTGGTGCAGAACATGTCCTAGCTGGGTCTTTGCTTATGGGGCACTCACTGTGGCACCAGGGGGTAGAGAGCATCCTGAATGCTGGGACAGAAGTGCGCAGAGCCTGCCTCATGGGGTGCAGTCTGTGTGTCCTGCTAGCAACAGGTGCAGATACACTGCTGTACATGTTTGTGCAAGGTGCATGTGTGGAACCAAAAGAATTTTCCAGATTCCAACTAGGGACAAAAGGTACGTTCTCTGTATCTCATTATGTGACAACAAGCTATGCATAAAAGAGAACTCTTTATGCCATCCTGTACTTCTACCCAAAGCCAAATTATAGCTAGTTCTGTTGCCTGCATTTAGGTCCATGGTATAATTCTGGCTTCCCACATGACTGTCCCCACTGGAGCTAAAGAATTTACTCCTGAAAGAAGTTGTTAATCATGGGTAGGAGAGGCTTGGGGAGTAAAGTGCACATATGGGATTTTATTCAAGAGCAGGAGATGGTTGAGATGGTCCTCCATTTCCTGAGCCGTCTTTGCTGTCTTTGGTTGAGAACAGTCTCAGCTGCCCTGAGAAAGCTGCCCTTCTCAGAAAAGAGAAGGCCCTGATGACCAAAACATTTTGCCCTAGTGATTTTCTGTGTTGCGGTATCTCCCTTTCATGCGCCTGGCACTACAGCAGGATCCGTGTCTCTGAGCTAAATATGGATCTGGCATCTTCCATGCAGGCAGAAGGTTTCAGAGCCACTTTCATGGCTGCATAACCACAGCGGCTATTATGTTTTTAAAGATCTTTTCTCAACTATTCTTTCAGTGTCATTCCTTTGTATATTTTTCTTTCACTTGATAATCTGAAGAGGAATGTGAAGGGTTGCAATAAAATGTGTATATTAAGAACCATCATGCAGGACCAAAGCTTTGAAAAAAAACCAAAGAAATGGGAGCCTGGCAGCACATTTGCCACAACAGCTGCATCCAGTGGAGAGGTGCAGAATAGATCTGCTGCTGCTGTGGGATGATGTATCCATTCCATTCTGCACAAATTGCTATCAGTCCAGGAGACATACCATTAAATGGCTGTGGCATTATCCTGGGAGATGTCTGAAGAAATGTTGTATTCAGAACACAAGTTTACATGCTAATGGCATTATGCAGTCCAAGCCTGGTTTTGCCAGTTTCCTAAAACTGCTTGAATTTTCAAAAGAAATGTGTGTTTGGCTCATTATCAGCTGTCTGGAGTTAACAGATATACCTGAGTCACTGAAGTCAGAGGCTGCACCTGGAAAATGCAGATAGCTTTCCACTTCACTGATGTGAATGAGGGCAATCCCTGCTGCAGGGTGCAGATACAGGCTAGCACGGAAAAAGTCTCTTCTCAAACCGCATCTAGGTCAGCTTTGTCTGCATGGCATTTCACTCAAACTTCATTAGACTAGTAGTGGTGGTGTTATCTCATCTTGCAGAAAGAGAATGTGAGACTCTTGCTTCTCTGTGCTCAGCCAGCAGGTTTGACAGAGCTACAGCTGGAAGCTTTCCAAATGCTGAGCCAGTGTGCTAGTAGCTGGTGGGTGTTTCTGGGTGTTAATGAGTGTCCTTAAGACTTTCAGGTCATGTTTTATCATCTGGATGCAGCCGAAGTATCATTGTTCTAAGAGCCAAATTGCCTCCACTTTGTTGACTGTTATGATGCAACTGGATAGCTTTCTGGCATGTCCGCTTTAGTCTGAGGACATCCTGGTCTGAGGACAAAGGTACCTGTGTATCCTGCAAACATCTGCAACTCCTCCCTCCAGCTGCTCATCACCTTGCTCTTCCTGGTGGCAACATCCTGCTTTGTTTTGCTCGTGGAACTGGCCATGTGGCTTGGCAAATCTAGGAGGTGACTTGTATGACATTCCTTCTGCTGTTGCAATGAGTTGATTTTGAAGTCTTGGAAGCAGAATACCTGAGTTTTGGAAAGGTGGAGGTTTAAAAATAAATGGTGGTTGTTGTCATTTATTGACTCTCTCTCATCTCTTGTAAGCATGCTTTTGAGCCATTTTGCTGTTTTGTGTCCTGTACAAAAAGGTGTTTCTTGCCTCAAAGATCTTTTTGTCTTCTTGGAGGTGGAAAGATCTGTGAGGAAAGACTGTTGCATGCTGGTGCAGGACCTCTTTCAGCAGTGTTCTGGCCAGTGACTAGGACTGTTGTACACACAATAATTAATAATATTCTGGGACTTTTGCAACAGAAGCCAGTTTCTCTTGTTATTGAGATTTGTAGTTTACTGACTTCAGTTTGTTGGCTTTTTGGATAGAGAGAGCATCCTTTGGTGTAAGCACCCTACCTAATAACACCAAACACCAGGCATCGTGAGAAGTGGACATTAGTGTCCTGCTTCTTAATCAAAAGCCAGCACCAATTTGACAAGTGTCACATCTGGTCAGGAATGATCTCCCTCCTTAGTAGCATAGCAAAGACTGTTCTTTGGAGGAGACCCTGGTGGCTGCTCTGTGTGTTACGGGCTGGGATTTAATTATTAGCAGAGCGTTTGTGGCAAGGTGGAGCTGGAAGGTAGCACTGCTGAGGAGATGATTGATGGTCATCTGGCTCTTTAGCATGAAACAGCAATATGTCTTTGTCCAAAGGGGCAGAAAATGACATTAGCTTGCCATGATGGCAGAGATTTATTGCTGTGCTTCAAGAGTAGAATTTGCTGGGTTCAATGCCAGTCTTGAGAGGAGGAGATTTTAATTTGTATATGCTTCCTGCCTGTTTAAATTAGTTGGGCCTAGAGTTTCCTATTCAGTTATGTATGTCAGTGATGTAAATAATGGTGCCCAAGATAAAGAGCCTGCTGTGCAAATGGGCAGGATGTATAGGTGTTGGAAAAAGCGATGGACCTGCACCCGCAGGTACCCCTTTGGTTGCTGTCAGAACCCCAGTTAGCATGAGAAGAAAACAGCAGGACTATAATGACCTATGAGCTGGATCTTGCTGATGCATCTTCCTGGCAAGGGCTGGCCTTCCTTACAGACTTGCAGCATTTGTTGTCCTTTTGGACAATTTACAAGGAAAAATGAGAACCTCTCTTTGGAAACAAATTTTAAGATTCGGAAACGAATCACTGTTCAGCTAAGATGTTTGTTTGGCTTGTGTTATAGGAAAATTATTCTGGTCTTACAGATATTTTGTTAAATTATGAGTTATATTTAACGTAGATGAGGTCTATGTTAAATATCTATCTATTGTTTGAATCAATAGGATATTAGGCAAGACCCTTAAATGCTATAAAAATATAATGGTTTCCATGCCATGGGACAAAGCCATTCTTAAATAAGCCATCCTACCTATGTAATTGCTGCAGAATTATTCTAAATTTATAAGCTGTTTTTCATATAAGCTCACTCTTTAGATCATATTAGTTATAGCAGATGCATCTTAAATGTTCCATGGGGAAAAATACGCAGACAGAAAACAAGTTCAGAGATGGTGGGAAAAATACAATTAAAAAAATCATCCAAAACAGAATAAGCAAAGGTATCTCAGGGAAGATAAATGTTACTTATCAGTATGTAGTGAATGCCAGAGCTTACTCTTCTTTTAAAAATAAATAAGTAAAACAAGGAGGGGCTGTGTGTGTGTGTTTTAACTGTAGCAATTAACTGGAAGCTTTCAGATGTTATTCTATACCATAAACACATTGCACCTTGCTAATTATTTGTGGAATGGAAGCATAAGGCAAAGTAAGATGAGAAAGGAATAAAAATATATGAAGTCTAAATGGAATGCAATGGTCTGTTGCCTAAAGCAATACAGCCATTTCAGATATAAAGAGCAAGCTGAAACTGTTGCAGTGCTGGTTTATCCATTTATTAGCACTGTGGGGTTAACCGATAGTGGATGAAACCAGAAGTGGGTGCAGGATTGCAAAACCACCCTAACTTCAGAATTAAATTACTGAAACTGCTATGTAATGAATTTTGGAAGAAAAATTGTTTTGTACCATCAAAGGGGTTAATACTGAAAAAAAAAAAAAAAGATATATATTACACATTGCAAAAAGTAACTTATTCTAATGTGTTTTTAATAAGAACTATTTTAAATAAGTGTAAAAGTTATTAAATGTGCTTGTCTTCAATCAGATTTTAAAATTCAAAACACAGCAGTATTGGAGCTTGTGTTAGGAACAGAAATATGAGATTCAATGAACTCTAAGAATAAGGAGTTGCAAACAGCACATTTAATTATACCTTAGGTCAAATATACCTATTAAGTCAAGTAATCTATACCTACAAGGTTCTGAGTTACCAGCTGAGCTTAAACCATTACAAAGGTTGATTGAGTGTTGTACCTGATAGCAGTGCTTAAGCTTTTTGTCTAGGTGGGCAGGAAGTCACTCAGGAGGCTTCCTTGACTTGCCCACCCTTAGTTTGACACACTCTGGTTTGGGTTGAGCCCTAGTTGTGTCTTACTGTTGCTAGCTCTGCAGGGCTGGATGTCTTGCTGGTCCTTGTATGTGTGCTGCTGAAAGCATTGACTCAGATCTTCTCAGGTAGCCACTTTTGGGTATCCAACCTGAAAACATCTAGAGCCTGGCTTCAGAAAGATGTACTCTGAGTCCATTCTTTCCCCCTAGTCTAAAGGGTACATATTTGCTTAGCATTGTCCTTTTCGACTCTCCAATCTGCAAGCCAGATCTAGTTGCACAATAAGGAGCTGTGCCACAGAGCATGGTGATAGCATCACCCTGCAGTGTTTTCTGATCCTCTGTCCCAAAATGCACAATTCAAGTAGCTCCCATTGCAAGCGTTTAGCCTTGCCCTGTGTCTTGTTGCTACCCTTTTCCTTTCTGGCTGACAGCAGGGTGCACGTGAGAACCAAAGTGAAGGTAGAGGCCATGGTGTGGTGGAGCCAGTGTACCATGGCACGAGGCTGGGTAAAACCATCCATGCAATAGCAGAAACTGACAATGCTGTGACCAGATTTTTTTCCGGAACTCAAATTAACAAGCTGACAGCTTGTCTGGGTAGATGTCTACACTGAATTTTGCACAGCTGCCATAGCTCATTTCTTGGGTTGGAGATGCCTTATGAGTAAGCAGAACTGTGCTGCTTTGCTAAATCCAGCCTCACATGAGGGCAGGATGATTGATGCAGTTACTGTCCCAAGCCTTTCCTCCTGTCCACAGCTGAATCTATCCTCAACTGCGTCTCAGTTGCAGTGGTATCCTTGGGTATATGTGATTGCAAGAGAAATGCTGGGCTCTTGCTACATGCCCTCACCTCACTATGTGCTACAAACTCTACACGCTAACATAGAGTTTGTAAGACGTAGCAAGGTAAGGTCTGTACCAATTTCTCTGTGCTCACCTACCCCCATATCACTTTATTTTGGCTATGGAAATTTCTGTGGCTTGTGCTGGCTGCTGCTTTTAACAGTCACTGGAAGGCTGTTGCATTTAGGGGAGAGGCTTGAGAGAAAGGGTTCTGCTGGGAGGCCTTCATCTTGCTGATGAAGACAGGAGGAGGAAGTTGGTGTGTGTGACCTGCGCAGGCTAAGACGACAGCTTTGAAGACTAAGACAAGGAGAGAAAAGGTGACTAAACCACCTTGCAGGAGTGCTCAGGGATCTAAGCCTTCTATCAAATGGTCATTGTCCGAAGAGTGTGATGTTGCAGACTTTTCAGGTGTGGCTGAAGTGGCTTCAGGTGAGAATTAAGCTCTCTTTATGATAGAATCACCTTTGCAGAGCGCAGAGGGGGAATGTATTAGATCTGTAGGTGCTGTGTCTGCTGTGGAGCAGAGCTGCCTGCATCCCTCAGTGAATCCTTGGGAAAAGGGAGATGATGAGTGCTAAAGCAGTGGGATCTCCCCAGCACATATCCCACTTGACCACAGAGAAGAGAAATCCCCTCAAAACCTGTCATGCCTGCATAGCCATGGCCAGCCCAGACACTGCAGGAGCCCTTGGGGTTTCTTCCTGGTCCCTGTAGTCCAGCTGATGTTGGCATATTTGCAAAAACATTTACGTCTTAAGTAGTCCTTTTCAATTAGCCATGAAGCATTGCAGCCAGATTGTTGCAGTAACCTTCTCAGCAGCAGCAGTGGGGAAAAAATGTCAGAGGGAGCCTGCATGGCCCCAGATAGCTACAAATCTAAGGAGTAACATCAGCAACATGCAGGAGTTCAAACATGTCCCACTTGGGTCTCTGCCCAGCCCAGCACACTGCCAGCTCCCACCAGGCACTGAATGGTCATATCTGAGCTAGTTGATGGTACTGTTTTTATTTACTGCTAGCTTATTCTTTCACTCCCAAACATACTACTCTTTCCGTTCCTGGAGGGAGAGATTAGGCAAAGGTCCTATGCTGCTGGCAGCTCAGTTTGGCTGCTGTTTTCTTCTACTGATGTTTTTAATAAGGAAGGAAATGGTTGTTCATCTTAGGGAGAGCCATTCTGTCATAAGCTGACGTTCCCTGGGATTTGTTTTTATTAGCTCTGCTCTGGTTTACAGGCACTGACAGAGCTGCTCATTGATTTTCTCAGCCCAAATAATATCTAGGCTGCCTGCCCACCCTGCTGCGGTTGTGACCAGGGCTCCCATAACTCCTCCTGCGCAGGTTTCCATCAGTGCTCTCCTCCAGCAGCTCTTGGCCCCACTGGAGCAAAAATAGGGCTTTTTTCCAAAGCCAAGGAAATCTTCTTTAACTGGGCTTTGAGTCAGGCTCATGCCTAAATCATAAATGTAAAAGGTATTTAATATAGAAACCTATCCATTGAAGTGGATTCTTTCGTTCAATTACTCAATAAGTCATTCCTGTACTGCAAGTAATCTGCATGTCAGTTTACCTCTAAAGCTAGTGTAACTTTGTGGTAACAAAACTCATTGACTCGCATTCTTGACCATGACAAGAATGGTCATGACAAGAACATGACATGTCATGGTCTTGACAGCCACAGTGATTTTGAGCAGGGAGGTGTTTGATTGATGCTGTCAGGAAATTGTCCCTTAGATTGATGTCTGGTATCTCCCATGGGCTCTTCTAGTTGCCCAGATGTTTGGGGAGATTATGAAGAAACAAGAGTTGACTGTTATCAGTACACTGGTGGTTTCAGATGTATTTTGCATGCCTTAGGGAACCTAGGGCTTGCAGGGTGCTGGAAGGATATTGCTAGTATGTGCATCAGTTATTTTATCCTCAGTCAGGGAGTGCTTGAACAGTACTGATCAGGGTAAGGAATACGCTTCTCTTGCAAGTCTCTGCAGATGGAGGACCAGGCTTGGATTTTGCAACCCAGGTATGAAATCTTTTATTTATCATACTTGACCCTGGAATATACCAACTGTGTAAACCAGGTACGTTACTCTCTTGTTTGTCACATAGCAACCAGGTGATGGCAAGGATAATCTCATGGCATTGAGAAGTGATTACCACAATTCCTCCTTTCCCCATAATATTCTGCTTTGTGGCCTATGGCAGCATAGTTTCAGTCTTCAGCAACAGGCAAATTCCCTTTTGTTGGACTTGTTGGTGTTAAAGCTCTGGATGTGCCTGGCCTGGGGACAGCTGGCTCTGCTGTGGGAAGAATGCCAGTGTTTATCAACTCCTCCCTGAGCCATCCTCTCTGCTGTGGCAACTGAAATAGGGCATCCCAAGCAGGATGGAGCACACTCAGCCTTTGAAATCCAGCTCAGTCTTGGACTTTACTAGAAAAGCTACAAATTCATATTTTTCCCCTGAGGTGTTTTTTAAATTGCTGTTGTTCCCAGTTTATTGTTATTATTCTGTTTTGTTTGCTCTTTTGTGAGTTTGTTGAGTTTTGGGGGAGAGATTGTAATTAGAGAGAAGTTGTTTTTATGGTTGTTTCCCAGCACCCCAGGGATGGGTATTATGTACATAAAATAAGTATTATCATTACAATTAATATTAAAAAGAAGAGTAGTAAGAGTGAATAATAATACAGCAGTGAAGACTGTTTCTTTCTAAGCGTGGTGAGCTTTGTGGGCAAATGGCCTTTCCCTGAGGAGAGGTTCCGTGAACCTAGATGGCAGGATACCTCTCCAGGAGCAAAACCACCCCTAATTCCTGCATTGTGTTTTAAAGTCAGCAGGGATATATTACAGGAGCTGAGACTTGTGAGATTCATCTAGTGTAGGGGAATAAGACCTCAGAGAGCTTTCCCTATGCCAAGCTAACTTTGTTTGGGGATAGATGAATCTGTGCTGTTGGCCACATCTGGATGGGATGGATCCATCTGGCCAAAGTCTGCCTGTTTTCTTTCTCCTTGCATCCACTCACATTAGCTGCCTTGCCTGACTCACCCAGCCCAAGAGCTTTTGGTCACTTCAGCCTGTCAGGGTGATTTAATCAGGTGAGCTGGAAGGGTTGTTCAGGGAGATGTTCTCCTGCTGTTCCCCAGCAGCGCCAGACAAAAGAAAGAATGATTTGCAAGGTGCAAGGTTTGCATTAACATTTTTTTGCACTGAGTTAAGAGGGATGGATGAGCTGGAATGACACAGATGTGCGGCTGCCAGGAAAATGACGTGTGCTTCCTCTTCTCAGTTTTCTGGGTGACGCTGAAGGAGCTGGCTAGAATAGGCATTTCTGTCATGATCTACAGTAAGCACACAATGATTCCTTGCCTTTCTGTTGGCCTTGTGACCCCTAGTTCCTTAGGTATTGGAAATACTCAGGAAGAGCTGCAAGAGCATTTGAGGAAAAGATCCCTCATCTCTCCACCTCCAAGTCTCCCTGGAGAGAAAATTTCCAGCATGGAAGAGATGGAGTGGAAAGTCACTCCCCATCTTTCATTATTATTTGATGCCTATCACTCATGCTGATAAAGCCAAAAAAGCTGAAAGGTTTGACCTGTTTCTTGCAAGTGCTGACATAGCAGAGTTGTGTATCAGGAAAGGCCTGACATTTGATGTGGCTTTGTCATTGGCAAGCAGGCAAATAAAATGGATAAATTAATCAGCTTTTCCCTCCATCTGTCATAAGTTTTTATCCCACAAGGAGGAAAATGTTTCCGGTTTGTCCTGGCTTTTTGAAGTGTGGCACTATTGTATTTGCCAGCCTACATAATGCCTAAGTCATCAAAATGCCAGAGGTGGAGAAGAATGTGAATACCACTTATACCACAGCCTGGAAGACCACAAAGCTGGGTTTCAAGCCTGCCCAGTCTATTTGAAAAGCCTTCAGAGATTTCCAGCCAATCTTTCCCTCAGCTCACTGACTAACTGCTTAGCTGTGAGCAGCCATCTCACGTATCACTGTGTATTTCTCATTTCTCATTTACATTTAATAAGTAATGATATCTCTAATTTCACTGCATCTGGTGGAAACGTGGAGGGTTATGGACAAGCTTTAGAGCCTGAATAAGGAATAAAGAGATGGGATACCGTTGGTATCAGGGTCCCAGAACCCCCTCCTCTTTTCTGAGAGGGATATGCAGTGTAAGCCCAGGAGCAATCCAGCGCTGTGTGTTATCAGCAGAACTAAGGCACACCTATGCTGCCCCTCGCAAAACTTTGTTGCTGGGTTGCCTGGTGCTGCCACTTCAATGGCCATATTTGCATGGCTTTGGGGTAAAACCATGTTACAAGTTCATCACAGAGGATCTCACTTTTGAGACTGTTTTAAAATCTCAATTCTGTTACAATTTAAAAGGAAATTAATGTTAAAAGGTCTGTCTTTTTTTGGGGGGTAGCATTTGAGAGATCAGGCTGACTTCCCAGGAGTTTTAAAATATAGCTCTAGGGTCTGAAAAAGAAAAATTAAACTTTCTTTTGCCTTCCCTAGTGGAAGAAGCAAACCAAACCACAAAAAAACTCAAGACATTTAAGTAATCTTTTTCTCTCCAAAGGCTCTGAGCTTATATGTCTCTGTGAACATTTAAAGAGAGTCTTTTTTCATTGTTGGTAAATGGCTATAATGGACTTGTGGTTCTAATTTCCATGATCCTGTTGGCATGAAATATTTTTACACTGGAATCACAGTGTTCAATGCATACTATGTATGCACTCTCCTTTGCCATGTTTGCTAAAGATGGAGCTGCACACAAGGCTAGCTATGACATCTTGGTATTTCAAGAGCAGCATAATTGTTTCTAGGATATTTTGGGGTCTGAGTCTGTTCAGAGCACCTGCAGCTTGCCAGACACTTTGGAGTCTGTGTTTCAGGTTTCAGCTTTCTTGATGCAGGATTCAAGTTTAGGTCCATTTAGTCTTTTTGCTCCTGGATCCTTGTGCCACAGTTTCGGGAGTGGATACAAGTATTTGGGATGGGGCCTCAGACAACCTCACTTTGTGTCTGGGATGAATTAGAAGTCACACAGCATGCAGCTGATGATTTGTTTGTTTGTTTTATTTCCAGCACAGCGATGCAGTCCATGACCTGCTCCTGGACTTCATCACATGGGTTGGCATCCTGCTGTCACTGGTCTGCCTCCTGATCTGCATCTTCACCTTCTGCTTCTTCCGTGGGCTGCAGAGTGATCGCAACACGATTCACAAAAACTTGTGCATCAGCCTTTTTGTGGCAGAACTCCTCTTCCTCATTGGCATTAACCGGACTGACCAACCGGTAAGAGGCAAAGCACTTTCTGCTCCTGTCACAGGCTGTCATCTCAGTGCATATGGGATGTTTGACCATGCAGTGAGATGTATTCCAGCACTGCCTTAATTCAATACATAACTTCTTGAGGGGTTGGGCCCCTGGTTATTAATGGGGAGTCATGTATTGGTGCCTACTGTTATTTCAGAGGCTGTATGTGCATTATTTGTAAAATAGGTGTTATGTTTAGTAAGCAGGTTGCAAAAGTGCATTTATACTATGTACATCTTTACATTTTTATTTGCCAGATTGTGTAAGTACATGCCTTTTTATCTTTGAATATAATTTATAAATGCAGAGATGTGTCTATTTTAAATTAGTTCATGAACATTTTCCAAGTGAAAAAAAAGTTCTTCCTTTGGAGAAGAACTCTCTCATTCTTAAACTTCCCGGTAAGACTAATCCTGATTGTTGCATTAATTCAGCATGATACAAACACCTTCCCTTGCTCTTTTCAATCCATATGCAGATTGCCTGTGCCGTCTTTGCTGCCCTCCTGCACTTCTTCTTCCTGGCAGCTTTCACCTGGATGTTCCTGGAGGGGGTGCAGCTCTACATCATGCTTGTGGAGGTTTTTGAGAGTGAACACTCCCGGAGGAAGTATTTCTATTTGGTTGGCTATGGCATGCCTGCACTGATTGTGGCTGTATCAGCAGCAGTGGACTACAGGAGCTATGGCACGGACAAAGTGTGAGTGGGATTTGACACTTGTCAGGAGAGATGGGAGTGGGGATGACAAAGGAAAGCAAAGAGCCCAGAGACCTAGCAGACAAAGGAAGCTTGGGCAGACAGAACTCAGCCAGAAGGCATGCCTTGCTTTATCTTTGTGTCTCTAGCACACTCCATTGCAATAGAGGACAAATTCCTCATTATGAAATGATTTGCAAAGGTATTTTCTTGGGGATGTCAGTTGGGGAAAATTTTATCACATCATTGCATAAGATCAGCAGAGGTGGCTGTCCTAAGTCTCAGTTTGATACTGTATCAGCAAGGTCATCCTTCTGTAACCAAAGAGTATTTTTCATTCGGGTAATGAAACATTGCTTTCTTCTTCCTCTTTTTTTAAGTGTGTGTCAAATTAACAGAGCCTGAACGCAAAATAGGTGGTGACCATGGAGTGCATTAGACTCTTTGCAAATTGGAAGAGCTACATCATTTATCATTATGAATATTCTTAAATGTTTTCAACATTGCTGAAGCTGGTATCAAAGCGCAGCTCAGATGATCATGTAACACTGTCTAATGGAAAACACAGCAAAAATCAAGCCTTTGATTGTCTTTGCCAGCTTTGTTACAATAGCACTAATGATGTTTTATTTATTTTTTTGTAACAATGTGGGGATTTTTATTTACTTTTTTTTTTCCTCTTTCTGTTGTTTGGCTGCCTTTCTCCTGTCATTTTAATTGAATTAAGGGCTCAATCTGAAGGCATACATAGCAATGAGCTGATGGCGTTTTTAATGATCTTTCTTAGCATAGGTTGGGTCAGGCCATGACAGTAGCTGATATTCTCTTAAATTCAACTGCAAAATTTTTGCCTGAAACCTTATTGATATATATTAACCTGATTCCTTGCAGAAGCAAATCTGTAGCTCAGTGAAACTGCTCATGACCCATTACCATGCCAGCTGGTAAGCTTGCATCCCAGCTGGATATTTGCCTCATGTTCCTCATGAGTAGGCGAATAGAAACCTGAATTTGTATAAATGTCATAGTTTATGGAAAGGAAATAGCACACACCGTTGAAGACTGGAGGGAGTAAGTTTACAAATCTCTACTAATTTATAGAAAGTAGTTTGACTGACTTTGACAGGCTTAAGGGGCAAAGAAAAAGTAACACAACAGCTGATTACAGTTTTTGGAGAAGACTCTTTCCATCAGCTGCTGCCTGCTTTCTGACCGAACCAACTCGTTCATTCACATCCCCTCTTGAGGCTCCCATTGAATCAGATATTGAAACATCCTGCCTTATACCTTTGGAAAATTTATTCTTATAGTGGTGTTTCTGTGGAATATCTATCTCTTCACAGTGGCCTGTGTGGGGCACACTGAGCCTTAAACATGTTACAACTGAAGGACCATGAGTCCAGCTCCCTGGAAATCCAAATAGGATGCTCTTGCAGGTTTGCCATCACTGGAGCCATGTCCACACCTGTCTGGTTCACAGTCTGGTGTTTTAGTGGCTTCTTTCCATGCTGTTCACCCTGTAACTTCTGCAATATTACCATTGCAGGGCTTGTAGCACCAGAGTGATCCTTTTGACTTCTGTCTTAATGTTTTGGGCTGCCTACCAAGAAAAACCAGCATTGCAGCTAGTTTGCAATGAAAGCTAGCATCAACTGCGTTCTCTTCCAGTGCCCTATAACTGTTCAGTGTTGAAAAAATCTCACTTCTTTCTCTTGTAGTAAAAGGACATCCACAAGTCCGGGATATTACTTTGGACATGAGACAGCAGTTGATTTGCATCTGCTGTCATCTTTGCAAAGTCCCTCTTGGTGCTCTATATGGACAACCGACATACCAGCGCAAGTTGTGGGAGATAGCGACACACAGCAGGTGGCTGTAGAGAGTGGGAACACACCACACCTAACCACAGCTCCCACAAAGCATCATGGCAGCTTGGCATTGCTGAAATGTTTCTGTTCCTGCTAAATGAATATATGGACCTTTCTGAATCACTGCAAAATAAACATATTCCATGGAATACATTGCCTTTTACTATCAGGCTTTGGGTGTCTAAATGTTTCCATGGTATGGGAGATAGAGGCAGAAAGTTTGGCTGAAATTCAGTGAAGGTAAACAACAAAACTTTGCTATCTTTGTATTGGGGAGGCAGCAGTCCCATGTCTGTGCCAGTAAAATCTCTCCCTCCCCACAGCATAAAGTAGATTTTGCAGATAAATATTTACAGAGATTTGCAGAACCGAAAATATTTATAATCTCTAATTCCAGAGTGCAAAATTTTATCACGTTTCTCTAGTGGAAAATAAAAAACATACAATATGTTTTGTATAACTATCATGCTCCATCTGGTTGATGGATGATGATGTATTTTTCTGTGTAATGTTATTAGAAGGGTAGAACTGATTAGAATTTGTAGTGAACTATATGCCAGGCATACATAATTTGATTGCAAGAAGTTGCTTGGTTTTGCCAGGTTTTGTGAAACATCCTCTGGAATATATTACTTGCCTTCCTCCATTATTTATTGCATTTGTTTAAGCAGGACTTATGAAGCTGTTAGTGTTATTTGTTTTTTGCCTGGCATTTGGTGCCACCATTCATACATCTCAGAATGATTTGCTTAGACACCCAATGTAGGTTTTCTTGATTTCATTTTCCTTTCTAAATCCAGCCCTCCTGTAGCACATGTCCAGATTGCATAGCCAGGAACAGGCAGCTGTTCCACTCTCTGTTTCTTTGCTCATTACTTGGTGCTAGTGATTTTCTGAAGCATCCCGTCCTAGTATTCATATTGGCATTTTGGAGTAGCTGTACAGTAAAGATACTCTTTTACACTTAAATATTCCAACTATTGGAATTGATCCTTTTCCTACTTTTTGTTTAAGAGCTGTTCAAACCATTCATATTAGGTGTCTAATTTCCTTTTATAACCAAATAGCAGTGTAGTGATTCCATGAAGAGATCATCCCGTTCAGGCCAGTAGGGACTATTCATGTGAGCAAGCTGTTTGGCCCATTTCCCCCAAATAAATTAGAAATGTTTCATCTCACCTTGTTCTGATTGTAATTTCTAAAGTAAAGGTGAAAAGCAGGAAGCCCCACAGTAGACAGTGTGGTCCCCCAACACTGCCTAAGCAATTCTGTCAATGCTCATGTGAACTTTCAAGTGATCATTTCTTACAAGCCGGGTCTTCAGATGCTGCGTCTTAAATGGCAACATCTCAAGTTTTGCTGCAAAAAAAAGAGAAGATACTGGAATTGCAGTTTTAGAAAGTTACACTTGCCTAGTCCTGTGTGTTAACCAAATCCATCCATCTCCTGGCTAGATCTGATGTCAAGCACTGTGGTGGGCAATGCTGTGAAATGCAGAGGGGAAATAGCATTTGCAGTTGTTGTTAGTGTTTGGAAACAACTTGTGTCTAAAATTCAGTAAAAGCTGGATTAAGGTTTTAGCAGCCTCCCTTTGAAAGGACTCACTCAAGTAGCAGATTATCCAAAATTTACAGCAAAAACCATTCCATATTCCTGTACTGTCCGGGGATTCATATCAATGCTTCTTACAAATCTCAGAGGAAAGCATCTATGCTTTGAATGGCTCGATATATTTTAGAAAACATAGGTATATTCATCCACTGGTGATCAGATTCATCGTGACAGGAATCTCTTTATTGTTTCTCCCCCCCTCTGCCCTTTTGGTGTGCTATAAAATAGGATATACATGGTAAGCAATCCAGCTGTCAGAAACCAAAATGAAAGCCTGGTGAATGTGCACAGCCTCCAAGTCCATCAGCCAGCTGCCGACATTTTATGCATGTTAATGTTGCTTGGAAAATAGCTTCTAACAAACTGGTCTGTCTTGGGTGGCTCCACTGAACTTGTTTTATTTTCAGTATTTGTGCAGCGTATTTGGAGGAGGAAGCATGAGCAATGTAGATGCTGGACTGCTTAAAGCAGAAACTGTATTGCACCCTTGAAAGGCATTGTGCGTACATATCCCATTACAGCCCCCAGACAAGGAGGCTGCATAGCCATGTGAAACAAACCGCTGAGCTCCCATGAACAACATGATGTGTTTAGGGGTCTTCAAATTTTACGGTCCAATGGCAGCTAATGATTGTTTATTGGTTATATTTAATGCACACCAGGGATAGTTTAGTATTTGATTTCTCTTCATGCAGAAAATAGAGTAAACACTTTGTAGTCTTTATTACTTGAGAAAAGCTTTAGGTGAATATGGCAACTTGTCACTGTGGAAGAGGAAATAAAAAAGTAAAGGAAAGCAGCACCACAGAGCTTGTTACGAGCACTGAATATGCTGGCGTGACTTTTGGAAGAAGCAACAGGGTTTTGAACAGCATTCCCTTCACCCGCAGGTTTTCAGATAATCCACTCTGCCCTGAAGCAGCTCGTTTGCTTAATAGCAGCAGTCTAAACTTGTAATGTGGTAAGTCCATGTTCATGGTGCAGCTGTGCATTGGGGGTCAGAAGTAACTCAGCCCGATTAGCAACTTTGGGAAGTGAGTTGCCTGATTGCTTCCTTGTTTTGAGAAGCTCATTTATGCAGCTCATTGTGCATGTGGTTTTTTGTCTTTTAAGGGAAGAAAAACTCAGTGTGGCACTTGTCTGATGAGCAATTTGCATCTCCTCAATGCAGTGGGTGAGATGCCTGTGTTTTGATGTTTTGGTCTTAGTTTGCATTTTTAATGAAATATGACTTAAATGTGTTCAAAGTTGTCTCCCTGATGACCACAAAACCCAGCTTTTTTAAGTTCTTCTGAGGACTACAGGCAATCCTGCAGCTTTCTGTTTAGTCACCTAAGACTCTCATAGACAGTTTCACAGGAAGGTGATTTTTCTATTCAAACAGAAATGACATCACATTCTTTAAAGTGTGCAGAGGGAGGAAAAAAAAAAAAAAAAGCTTTCTCTGTTTTTTGCAAGCTCTACTTTTCCTTAGATAAAGATGTCACTTGTTGGAAGGTGACCTTTTGCTCCATGCCTGTCCCCTGCTTATTCCAAGGGCAGGACCTAGTTCCTCCACTGTTTCCCATCCTCAGCATCCATCTCTTGTCACTGAATTGTGCTTCAAAACCAAAGAGATTTTTTAGAGGAATGAGGTGGAAATTTTTATCCATTTAGCTGTCTGAGAAGGAAACCAGTTGCTTCACGCTTCTTTTGCTCAGCTCAGCACAGCTTTTCCCTCATGCTGTATTTCAGTTTTCACTGATTTTCCCTGTATCCCAATCTATATGCATTCAGAAACAGCTGCATCATATGTGACCATATGGCCAGCCGTCATGCTTTAAGGAGTAAAGAGGAGGTTTATGTGTTTCCTCTTCCCTGGGCTTTCCAAGAGCTGGCTCACTCTTCATGTTGAAGGAAAACCAAGTTGCTTGGCAATTAAAATACGCTGTGCTCCTGACACCTGTGAAAGTATGGGCAGGGCATGTTTTGAAAGTTAAACTGGCAAGAAAGTACAATTTATTTTAATTAAAAAACCACAAACAAACAAACAAAAAGCCCACCTTTGAGTCCTCTCCCAAACATCAGCACTCTTATTATCAGTAGAAAAAAGTTGTGGGGTCTGGGTATTCCCTGATTTATAAGTGTCAGCTGAGGCATAAGAACTCATTGCACTTTTTTTTTTTTTTCCCATGAGAAAGAGGAGGTATAAAGTCTGAAATTCCATGTAATTGTGTGAACTGCTGCTATGCAGATGTCTTCTTTCAGGGCTGGAGGAAAGGACTTTTTACAGGGACTTTATTACCCCTGAAACCTCTATTCCTCTGTAAAATCTAGTTGCAATTGGGCAACATTTCAGATGTTATTATGGGTGATACACAGATGTCATGATCACATAAACCCTTTCCTGTAGTAAATCGGACTCAAATAGTTTCTAGTCACTCGTGTGGTTCCATTACTAGCTTCATCTGAATCACCTTGAACTTCAGCAGCCAAAGAGGAAACAAGATTTCTCTGTAGTTGCTTTGAAAGCCTGTTTGCCTCTTGCATTAAGATTTTGATGCTGTCACATGAAGATTTTGGATGAACATCTGCAGATGCAGTTTAGGAGTGATGGTCACGGAAGTGATAGCATTTTAATTTGTGACAAACAGCAGCACAACTATTATATATAGATTGATAGGCCTTCAGCACTGATGAGATCTGAAATTTGTATGGTCAGGGAGGGAAGTGAGAAGCTGATGAGACATGAAATTTGCATGGGCAGGGAGGCAAGTGAGAAGCTTTCTCTGCATTTTTTAATTTATTCATATTTTGGCTGCTTCCAGTCAGAGAGGTTCAGGACATGTTTTATTCTCTTGGCAGGCTGGTCTCTTCTGTGGGGCACAGACCTTTCTGCCTGTTGCAAAGTCCATTGCAAGGGAAAAAAATACCAGCTTGTGCGCTAGAACTGACATTTGTGAGAACTGCTATCTCTTCCACCATGATAAATTCATATATACAGGTCCTGTCTCTTGCCTAATTCTGAAATTCCATCTGATGTTTAGTATAAGAGTGGGTTTATGCTTTCTTAGTCCTCTGTGTATAAATGGAGCTGTGATTTGCGGCATTGCAAACACGACAAGATATTATTATTTTAAACATGGTGCAAAAGTTTCTTGGAATTTATATTCGTCTGTCTTGTAACCAGTCACTTCCATTTTATCTTCCCGTCGCCTGCAATGAGCTAGGAATGGAAATGTAATTTCCCAGAGGCCTTAAAAAATGTGGGGAGTATTAAATGCGGTTGAAATTAAGTGATTAATAATTTAGTTTTAGGCCATGAATCAACTTCATGTGATAGCGCAGACCATATGCAACCCTTGAAACATTAGTGGAAACAAAATGCTCCAGAGGTTCAGGGAAATAAAACGCTCTAAAGGGGAAGTTGCTGAACCTAATTAAACCTCAGCCTTCTGTTACCCAAATCGTGCTTCCTGTTTGCACGAAATTTGCTCTGATCTGCTTGCTCGAGAAATGCCATCTTGTTTGACAGTTGACAGGCAGCTTGTGTTGCATCAGAGCTGGAGAGAAAAGAGCAGCATAAAGCAAAGAAGCAGCTCCATGGATCCTTATCAGACCTCTTCCTTAAAAAAACACCACAGTTCTAAGTATTTTTTCTGACAGATGCAGAAAGCCTTTGCAGCCATGCCTTGTGCCATTTTCTCCCTGCTTCCTCCAGAGGTAATTATCTTATTCCATCAATAGCGCTGTCAGAAATTGGGCATATAATTCAGCATTTAAATGAACAAGCAATGTAATATTTCCTGTCTCCCACCGGCGTGTTTTGCTGCACACATTCTTCTCTGTCACTCTCTCACTCTTGATGTATGTCCTGGGTGCAGTCCTTGAATGCCTTCTTTCCCCTGTATTTCATTACAGATGTTGGCTCCGACTTGACACCTACTTCATTTGGAGCTTTATAGGACCGGCGACCTTGATAATTATGGTAAGAACTCCTAATTAACTACTCCATCTCTCAGGTCAAGAAATAAAACTTTTGCTGTCCCTTTACGCTTTGTCTTTAATTTACACAGATTAATTTGAGAAAGGCATGTTCTTCTTTGACCCCATCTGACACAAGCAATTAGACCCTCATTAGGAGAGGCTCTTGGCATTGCAAAATACTTGATCAAAATGGGCCGGGGAGCTTCAGAGTGTATGTTTGCAGAGTTTTGTTTCTGCTGCTGGACATTTAGAATTGCCAAACTATTTTGATGCCCCTCACTGCCCTGCTTTTGCATTCCAGAGCAAAGCTTTGTACTGAACATGCAGTTAATCTGGGTTGGAGGGAATGAAATAAAGTCCAAACTGGAAGAGGGGTTTGATGTGTTTTTTTACTTCCTGGCAGAAGTTGAAGCTCATCTGACTTCATGGTTAGCATATTGCCAGTGTATCAGCTAACACAGCAACAAGGTAGACAACCCAACTTTAGAGGCAGCTGGAGTTTTGTTATACTTTAATCGCTGCAATATGGCTTAAATAAACCATCCTTTGTTTTGGATAGACTACAGGTTGGCTAACACAGCAAACCAGGCACTCTCATGTCAATGCAGACATTGTCCTTGCTTCCTCTGCAACTGGGAGCTGTTTCAGCAGCCTTCCGCATACGGGGGTGGGTGTAGGGTGTGGGAGGAGGGGTGCAATGCCACCAGCTGCAACTGTTGGGGTTTTTTCCCCTTAAGCAATTCATTCATAAAAAGATACCTTTGCTTTCTGATTGTGTCTCAGACCTTGGGCTGGGCTTTTGGAGGAACCCCTTTCCAAGAACTAGCAGGCTTGTTTAACACTGAGGCATTGAAACACCATCGCATCTTTTACGGAACAAATCAAACTCTTATTCCTTTTAATATTTCAACTTTGCATTGTGCTAAGCATCTTCAGATGTCATGATTTCCCTGCCCAACTTCCCTGTTACACCATATATTCACAGAAAAAGATGCTTTTGTGCTTCATTACCATGGGGCTAGCTAAGCACGATGCTTGGAATGACTTTTCACAACTGTACATCTCTAAGACACAGAAGAGCGGTTGCAGCAAATATTTTTCATTGTCCATAACATCATTTGAAGCACTACAGTTGATGTTGGAACCAGCCCCATATCAGTAACATATGCAGCGCCACAGCTTTCATAATGTTGTGGCATCACCAGTCCTGCAGCCTACAGGCCAGCTCACCTTATAAAATGCTTGGCAATTTTCTATAATTCAGTTGCTATAAAACTGTAGTGAGAGTTAATTTCCTACAGCGATTCATCTGTTACAGAGAAGAAGACAACTTTCTCCCCGTCATGTTGTGTTGTGTCATGTAACCAGTTTTTTTTCCTTTCCCCCCCATTGCAGCTTAATGTCATCTTCCTTGGAATTGCTCTTTATAAAATGTTTCATCATACTGCCATACTGAAACCTGAATCTGGATGTCTTGACAATATAAAGTAAGTTGTTGGTTTTTTTTGGTTTCTCTTTACATCTTTCAGTCTTCTGCTGTTTATGCCCCTGTTCTTTTCTGAGGAGCATACAGGGAACCAACTCTGCCGGCAGCAGTGATAACAGAAGCAAAATGTGTTGTTATGGCACTACAGAGTGGTTTTTAGTAGATACCAACAAGTGGCTGATAATGAAGCATTGTCTTTATTGGGATTTGGCTACCAGTGGTGGCATTTTCCATTTGATTTTCCATGAAGGAAGCAAAGTTGTATTTGCTGTCCTTGAAGCAGGTAACCTCCTAGTCCCTCTGTGTAAAAGGAAATTTTGCCTGATAATTACTGGCTAATTATTTCAGTCTTTACAGGGAAGGTGTTGAAATTGTTGATCATTACTATTTCTCTGTGCTCTGAGGGTGGCAGCCTTACTTCTTTTCTGTTTGTTTTGGCCCCTGACAGATTTAATGACCCAAATTCTCCTCAGAATCTGATTAGTTTCAACACAGTTGCTGGGAGTTTACCTGGGGGTGCCCACATCAGATGATGTGCTTGATAGGCAAGGCATGTATTGCCCTTGGACTTGCTAAACATCTGAGCTTGGGCATCTTACTGTGTAGCAAGCTACTTCATTATATTGATAGAATATTAGTCTCCACAGTGCCTGTTTATTCAAGTACCTCTGGCTTTAATTTGTTGCTTCAAAAATGCAAGTGGGATTTCAGGTGCAGTGTGTGATAAGATGGGGAGCCTGCTAATTAATAAAACCATCTAATGAACTTCAGGAGGAAGAAATTGCTGGAAGTCAGTGCTTTACTGCCCACCCAGGAAAGAAGAGTGTTGTACAACATGGTTGAAAGTTGGTTCTCCCTTCTCTTCCTTTTGAAGAGGCACAAGGGGAGCATGCCTAGCAAGCAAGCTCTTGCAATGACTGAATTGCGGAATTGCAAGGCAGTTCTCAGCAAGGGTATTGTTCTTATAGCAGAGCTGCTCTCACAGATGTGGCTTTAATTTAAATTGCACCATCTGCCTTAAAATTTTCCCAGCAGACAAAGCATGCAGTGCCACTGGCATGCCACAGCCTGGCATGGACCTTTGGGTGAAGGTTTAGTTTCTTAAGTGTAGCTACTTCTTCCAGGGTTGAGAGGAAATGGAACCAGAGCCTGCACAAACACAGGAGACCTCAGTGAGGTCAGGGAGCTGCAGGGTATTGGTCCGCCATGTCTGTCCTTGCCCAGGTTGTGGGCAGACTGCTCTGTGGTGTGCCTCTGTTTCTCCTGCCATAAATCAGCTAATAGATGAAATTAGAGGAGCAGTCTCTCCTGGATGTCCAGTACTGGTGCCAGCGTGATAGTCTTTCATCTGGTCTTGGATGAGGTGTTAAAGAAATGGTATATTTAATAATACTTATTAATATGACTACCCATCATGCGTTAGTGCTGTGGGATTCCTTGCTGAGAACAGCCCTTATAAGGTTACCCATCAAAATCTGTCTAGAAAGCTTTGCAGTATGACATTTAAATTAAAAAAAAAGGGGGGGAGGGTGTGACGATAACAACAAAGCCCACATAATTAAACACAGAAATAATAATTGCCTACAGTATAATCTTTCTTGCGCTAATCTCTAGAATCATTGTTTAAAATGCCAGGAATTTATACAGCTAGTTACATTAATTCTAATATCATTGTGAAATAATTTATAGCTCCTTTGGCAGATGAGTGTCTATTTCTGATTTGACTTCATTAAAACATTTTGAAAACACAAGCAATTTAAACACTTCTAAGTATGTTGCTGATACCCTTCCAAATGTGTTGCTTCATTGCAAATGATTTTTTATGCTTGAAAAAATAAGAAAAACATAATATAAACTCAGGAAGACCCCAAGCTCACCCTAGGAAGTTTATCAAAGCAAGAATTTCAGAAGGGACTTGATTGTAATTTCTGAGTACCTAAGCAGCCTAAATCCAAGGCATGTGTTGTCTCAGTATCAGTTATGCTTGAGCTAGGAGAAAGCACAGCTCTTTAATAGAGAAGGAAATCCACCTTTGAGGGAGCTTTTCTAGGGATTTGAGGGGCTTGCAGTCTTTAGAAAACTTTTCGGTAAGATCACAGTCATCTTCTAGGTAAAATTGTAGTCTTGCTCTAGGTAAGATCTTGGTCTTCTTCCAAAGTCACTGACTCTAACTCAGCTGCAAAATGTGAATAAGGTTCAGCAGCTCTAGAATAAAAAGTCACAGACCACATTATTTCACAGGTGAACAGCAAGGTCCTTTTGAGCTTACCTCCGCAGGTCTATACAGTTGGTGAAAAGACACCCAGATCTCTTTCTCAAGATGCCTTTTCTGGCTCTCAGCATGGTCCCAGAGCCTTGCATCTTGCCTTATCAGTTTATATTTAAGAGACCAAACCAAACCGAGGGCCTGCATTTGAGGGCCCCTTGCTGCCGTCTGCATGTGACAGTTTTACTGCGCATAGAGAGCTGAATGGGAATTTGTTCTCCCAGTTAATTTCCTAGCACTGTTCTGTGTTAGGCTGTGGTGAAGCTCTCGCAACATAAATCCTGAGCCTGTTCAACAACAGCAAAATACTTGATTCCCTATGGCAACGTAAAAATAAAGGCCATAAAATATTTTAATAGGCTGTTAATAAGCTCCCCTGCAATCTGGTGCTTGCCTATGTCACTTTAAAGGTTAGAAATACATTATGAAGTATAGAAAATAGAGAACCAAATAACTCCACTTAAATTAATGAACTTGATAAGGGATCAGGTGTCACCTGGGATACCTTTAATTACTGCACCAACAGAAAAGCCATTCAAAGGGCAGTACCTGAACCAGATGCTGTGTGGCTGAAAGATTTGTCGGCACTGTGAAAAGTTGTAAAAATAACTTCTCTAACCTTCAGGAACAGTCCCTGGTTATTGTGCCAGAATGGGAGAATCTGACATTCCATGGTGGAGTACGAACAAGAGATTCGATGTTCTGGTACAAAGCTGTTTTATTCTTTACCCACATTAACTTGTCCAGCATAGCCTAGCACTTTCAAGAGGGAAGTAGGATGGGTCCTTCTCCCTCTGCCAAGAGCATCCTTCTTGTAGGGCAGGTTGATACTGAGCCGATTCAGTGGCTTGCTCCTGCTGACAGTGAGGTTCATGCTCTTGTCCTGCTTTTGAGGCATGTGGACAGAAGATATGAGCTTGTGTACACGGGCTATGTTGTTTGGAGATGCTAGATTTTCTCTGCCTGCTGCTGATACCAGGAGGGCCAACTAGCTCCCATTTCACAACATGTACCATCACCAAAAGCAGTATACTTTTATCCAGGGCCCTGGAAATTTCAGTTTCTCTTCTTCCTTCAATACATTTTAAAACAGAAATTTTGAGGTTTCAGTCAGGGTAGGGATCTCTTCTGCCTTTTAAACATATCTTTAATATGAAGCTACACATACAAGGATGCTGAAATGGTTGCGTCTTGGGTGGTGTGTGCCCGTATTCCTCCCATAAACACAGGGCAGGAGGGGATTTTCCTTCGCAGCCTTTTCCAGTGGCCGTTTCCAGGTGCTTGACGTTCACTCTGGTCATTTCTCTTTCATCAATTCATGCTTTGTTGGCAAACATAGGTGAGCTGAGGTGGGCAGTGAGGAGCATTGTTTAGCCTTTAGTAGCTTTGTCCACATCACTTGTATCTTGCTCATGGCCTAGGAGAGCATAAGTGAGATGCAGAGGGTGCACAGAATTGTTCGCAAGCACAAACTGATTAACTGTCAACGAATGTAACTGAGAAGACATAGTTTCAAAGGATTGATTCCCCCAGCTCTTACAAGCTTGCAGGGAAGACATGTCTTTCAAGCCAGGGACTACACAAGCTTTTTGGATGACAAAAGCCTGCTGTGCTGTTTGCATCTGTAGCCTACAAGGTGGAGAGTATAGGTGTATCAATGTGGTATTGATGCAGTCTTGCTAGCAGGTGGCTACTTGCAAGGACCCGTTACTAGCTGGAATACTTTAGAGCAGCTGTGAGACTGTTTTACTGGAGGTTGCTGCCATGTGGAGTGATTTTAGAAGCTGAGCAGCTCAGTCTCTCCTTCACGCTTTTCCATTGTGCTGGGTAGATGTTAGATGTGTGAAATGTCTCAGACTGTCTTAGACAGGACTATACTGAATCTTTTTTATATTCACATTCCTGTAGGAAGCCTTATGTGACAAAGAAAATACATCTACATATGAACAGTCCAAAATGGTTCTTCAGTTTTCCATCCATCAACTCCTTTCTGGGTGGTCAGGCATGTATTGTGGCTGCTTGTGGTCCCTACACACCAGGTTTTCATCTGACCCATGCCAGACGCTGCAGCAAGACAAACCATCTACATGTTTCCAGATGCTTAGTTCCCATTTTCTGTTCAAAATGGAGGGTTTCAGATGTGCCCCCTCCTCAAATGCCTTTGTGTGGTGTGACAGCGCAGTGCTTCTCTGCAGACATTCAAATACTGCTCGTTTGAGTCATCGTGATGTTTGCAAAGGGAAAAAAGAGAGGCTAAACTGATCATAATTCAGGTGTGCTCTTCCCCATATCTACTGAAATCTGAGGTCCTGTCTTTGCTATATGCTGTTACTATGCACAATGTAGAACACGTTAGTTACTGACATGGAAAACTGGTAGAAAATTGGGTGGGGAGAGCACTTATTTAGTTAACAAAAGGCAAGTCAGATAAGCAGATTGAAAGGATCCATTAATGGGGCTGAGCAGCTGCTGTGCCTTAAGGTAGAAAGGGCATCTCCAAATGGCTGGAGGGGAGAGGGTGAAACTTCATTTCTCCTGTCAGAGACCAGAAACCAGAAACCATCCTGTCTCTTCCTTACAGACAGAACCATTCCTTTGAAGTTCCTGTGGGCACCCATCCCCTCTGCCCAAGTGCTCTCTGACTGTGGTGGGGACTGTTAGCATTTCCCCCAGCCAGACCAGACTTCCTGGCATTCTTCTGTACTGCAGAATGTGGAAATGAGATTTTATTTTATTTACTTTGGAATGGCAACATTTTGGCTGTGGCTGCCAACTGCAGTTGTGAACCCAATAGAAAGAAAGAAGGAGGCAAAGGTCTTTGTCAGCTTGTTTCTCTTTTTATCCCATTTTATTGCACTATTCTTTTAGCCAGAGTGTAGCTTGGCTCATGCCGCAGGCCACCTGGATGCTCTTTAGAAAGCACAACTCTTGGGGACCTCTTCAGAAAGGAGCATGTTGGGCTGTTGTCCTGGGTTTGTTGGAAAAGCTCATCCAGTGCAATAGAAACCCACTGGAAAGTCATCTCAGAAATCTAATTTTCTTTCTTTCAGAAAGGCAGACCCAGAGTCTTAGCTGGGAGCTCCTTTTATTGCTAAAGAGGCACTTAATTAGAGGCCTTGAGGTAGTTTAATCTTGGCATTAATCATTGTAGTTTTGTTGCAGCTTTCTTCCCTCTTGTAGAAATACGCTCCCATCAATAGAATAAGCACTGTATCAAAAACCTAAAATTCCCTGGAAAAAATGCATTTATTTCAAACGCACAGGAGAGAACATGTTTATGTGTTGTGGTCAGATTCACAAGAACACACACAGAAATCCCATTAATGAGGATGATGCAGAAATGTCCTGCACTGCAGCCTTCATAAATCAATCCCTAGGTGACCAAAATGAGCCTTCCTCAGCTTGCTGGCTACCACTTACAAATGGTCCCTGCTTGCTGGGACCTACAGATGGTCTGGGGCTAAAAGCACATGACCTTTATTTAATGGATAAATTAAAAAGTATATGCTCTCCCAGGTTTCTGACTTGAAACAAAACTTACACCATTCTCCTTTAATTTTTATGTTTGGGGTTTTTTTTGTTGGTTTGGTTTTTTTTCCACAGGAGTCTCTTGCTCATAGACTTACAGAAATAGATCTGAGAATATGCAACCTAAGAGCCAAAAGTCGGAACCAAATGCAAAGACTCAACTTTGATTATTACTATATAAAACCTCAAAAACCCCAGTCCAGTCTTTTCTAGGGAGTGTGGCCTAGGCTAGGGAAGGCAACGGGCAAGGAGGATCAGGCACAAAACTGAGAAGCCCTTTTTGAAACTATGCCTCCTTTATAAACCATTGCCATATCCCACTCTTCCCATATGTTGTATGGGTGTAAGTGATTATCTGCTCATTTTCTTGCTTCAACATACGTATTTTATTTAAAGAGACGTGACTAATCCCAGCCCCCAGATAAGCTTGTTGTTTCAGTCCTGTGGGTTTCTTAAGTCATAAAAAAATCTTCAGAGTTAGGTAGAAAATTGAAAACAAAGGTTAAATAGAACTTCCAAAAATCATCTGCGGAAATGCTTAAATTAAATCCTTGATTGAACACAGCAGTATTGTGCTGGCAGGAACAGAGGTTTACCAGTCTACTTTTATTTACTCAGCTGATTGAAATGCCAAAAAAGTAAACATCCTGGGTTTGGCGCAGGGAAGAACGAGTTAGACTTTGGAAAATACAAGATTTCTTCTCCTTTGGTAGGAAAAGCATACATTACCAATGGGGAACAATAATTTGTAACAGGTATCCTTTTACTAAAGGAAAATTAATTTGTGCTTTATTATAGTCATTTTAGAAACAAGTGAAAGTAGGGAGACAATAAGGATTATTTCGTCTTTTTCTGGTGGGATTTCAACTCATCTTTTGGTTTCCAGATTTTTTTTGCTTAAGCGTAAAACACTGCAACTTGGAAATAGTTTGTGATGCCAGAGGATCTGGAATTGAATTTTTCATTGGGTTCACCTGGAGGACTTGACTTGCAGAATAGCAGCACTTTAATCTTTCATTACTTCTGGGTTTGCAGTTGCTTGGGAGTGCATAGCAAGGATATGGTACAATGAAGGAGTCCAGTTCTTGAAGCATGTCCAGTGCAGCATCTGAGTGCAGAAGGCCTAGTACTGGCCTTCTGCCTTCTTAGTTCCTGGTGAAGTAACGGCCGAGGGTCTGTGCCAATGTGCAGACTCCTTCAGAGCGGCAAGCCAAGGAGAGGAGGTGTACCCATGCAGCTTTGAGGACATGTGTGTGTTGGCAAGAGAGATGTAAAGGATGAGGTACAAGGAATTTGAAACAAAAGCTAGTGAATGCAAACACTTACATGAGCCATACTGAGCTTCTGTTAAACATTACCTTAGGTCCTGACTGGCCATTACCGATAACTTATAATGTTAAATAAAATAGCAGTGCCTGTAAAGAATGAGCTTTCTGTTAAGATTTTCATACAGCTTTGCTAACAAAATAGAAAGACTGAGTGGGCTTTTCAAGAATAAGGTGTTGAAATTCTCTCCTTCCCCACCAGCTGTGTTATATGCAGTGTTTTTGGACTCCTCTGACTTCTGATGACAGCGGGTTCATAGCACAGCAGATCCAGGGATGCCTTTTCGAGAGGAATCATCCCTGAATTCCCTCTTCAGGAAAGGGCAATCTTGTCCTAGGGAAGAGAAAGAGAGCCCAAGGCTGGGTTAGCCATTTAGCTGGATCTGGATAAATTTCTAAATTTAGGCAGGTTTGGATAAATTTGAATAAGAAATTATGTGTTTT
The DNA here is from genome assembly GCA_009867235.2 of Psittacus erithacus. Lineage (NCBI taxonomy): Eukaryota > Metazoa > Chordata > Aves > Psittaciformes > Psittacidae > Psittacus > Psittacus erithacus. The sequence goes on along the minus strand of WYDI02026974.1, from coordinate 4,572 downwards.
ATTGCTGCTTAGAACATGCAGGCAGTGTGTTCTCTGTCACCAGAAAATTTGACAGGAGTGTTTTGCAACGATGACCAATAATCTGGGCACTTCTGAAAGTGAGAAATAGCTTTTTCTCTCCCTTGGAAAACCTCCCCCTGTGCAAAGTTCAGTTGTTACCCATGGAGTACTGAGCTGGGCGTTAGAAACTGCCTGCCTCACTTTCCTTGTACAGGAGCTCAGGCTGCGATCTTTGTGCTTCATATGACCTTGAGAAAGAGTACCATGCCTTCACAAGCCTGATGGTCAGCTTAGCACCTCCCTGGATCCTATGTAAGAAAGCACCATGCTTCCTAGTCCTTGGGTAGCTTGCTGCTGTTCCTGTATAGCCTTCATCTGCGTCTCTGCATGAACAGACTTTGAACAGGAAGCCTAAAGCATACCCAGAAAAATCACCTGGAGTTGGCACAAAATGACTTGCATGCTTTCTACCAAGAAAAGATATGGCACATTTATATTTTGCCAGAGTGCAGTTTGTAAGCGCCTCAGAGGCAGAAACCCTCCTGATGCTGCAAAAACATCTGAGATTGCACTTCTTTCTGGGTGCCTTTTTCACCCAGTGATGTTGACGGCAATACCCAATTTTGTTTGTTGCAATCTGCTGCTGTTTGAATTTTTCACAGAAAGGTTTGGTTAATATCTGACTGTTTTGGCTTTGGGTTTTGCTTGTTTATCTATGGGGTTTGTGATGGCTGTGGTAATGTTGAATGGTGATTATAAAGCACTAATCTTCCCACTGACAGGTGTCATCCTTTCTGAATTAAAAAAAAACCCCAACTATCAATCAGCCGTTACTGCTTTGAGAGAGTATCCTGGAAGATATTAAATACCTAAGGTCTTCCTGTGATCCCATAAATCATTATTATTGTTTTAAAGGCCATATATTTAAAGTATTTTGCCAGCAAGCCCTGCTGGTGCTATTGGGATAACACAAATGTGACTAAAGACTTTCCTGACTCTGTATCATGTGGAAACAATCAGACTGATGTGGTTACACATCAGTGTGGCTTGAATAATCATGCCATGCCTTTGCAAAGTTAGGAGGGAGGAAATAAATAGAGTAAGTAATTCTGAATGTAATTAATTACTTACAGAAAATGGGATGAGCTTAACAGAATTGCTCTTTCCAATTGAAATAATTAAGAACAAATCTCAAAAAAGCAGGCCATAACTTCCCTGGATGAGTTGAGGGGGATTGCCTTTGGCAGAAAAAAATCAGGCATAGGCTGCCTCAGATCCTGGGCTTGGACATCGTGTAGGGCCAAGGAAGGTTTGGCCTCATTTGTCTGAACAAAATTTTCAGAGCTACTGGTGGAATTCAAAACTGGCTTTCAGTCTATAAAGTTTCCCTTATGCTGGAGATAGGACCCCAGCTGAGACATGCAAAGCCAGGGGTTTCTTCTTGCAAATGAAGCTGTGACAGGCCTGCTGCCTCCCACAGTGGTTACAGAGGTCTTCAGGGGACTGGTCACCTCCTGTCAAAGATGGTGCAGGAGCCAGAACATAAGACTTGGAAATGATAGCTTGAAAAGGTGCATGATAAATACTAGCAGCCTAAGGAAAACTATCAGGAATACATTTGGCTTCATGCCATCACGGTGGTAACTTTGTCACAACCTGCGAAGGCAAAATCCCTTAAGCACTCCTTTATTGCTTACAATTGATTTTTCTCACCACAAAGATGCTCCTTCACTAATTAGCGATGAACCCGTTTGCTTCATGAGGGGAGTGCTGGACTTTCCAACTCCTTCCTGTAGATTTTCAGCAGTTCAATAAATCAATCTTTTCTAATCCTTGAAATTTAAAAAAAAAGGGAAGAGAAAACAAACATCTGTACTGCCTTATATTGGCAGGCAGTGGGGAGACACAATAGCACGCTTTATTTTGTCTCTCTCTTGTGCTTGCCTGCAGGAAATGTCTGTCTCTCAGCTTTATTTGCGCCATATTAAAATGAATTCCATGGGTCTTTCCAAATGCTTTCAAGGGGGCACATCATCCGTCTATTTTTATTCGAGTTTCATCACCTATAACAGCTACTAAAGGTCCTGTGTACTCAGTCTGGCATTTTTGCTTACTAGCTAAACTGTGTTATTTTGAGGCCTGAGCACTAAGTTCATGTGCTTACTTGAGCCTTTTCTTGCTGCTGGAGAAATAGGAAAATACTTTTAGTTGTCAAAAGAATGATAAATTCAAGTTAGATAAAGTTAAATCATAAAAGGTTGAATAAAATGATAACTCCTGAAGTTGGTTAGCTATGTAGAGTTTTATTAAAGGCCTAGTTTTACTCTAAAACGTGGCTCAAAACCTGCACTTTTTTAAATATAAAAAAACCCAAACAACCCTCTTTTCAAAATGTAAGGCTACCAGCCAGTATTCTTTTTAAATGAGACCTGAATAGCTGCTTTTTGATAACAGACTTTCTTTGTTCAGCAGCGTTTTAGGACCGATCTGTGTGTTCAGGTGAATTCTTGTCTTAAATTCACCTTAAATTTCAACTTTTCCTGCTGAAAAAAAAAAAAATGAAGGCTTTAGCAACCCAGGATATTGCTAATCTGAATACATGGAAGTGGTTTGCACCATGTAATTCCAGTTGCAGATGGTCTGTGCCTCTGTGTTGAGCTGTCAGTGTATATTCTGGCAATTTGGCTGCCTTGTGTCAAAAAGGTACATGTTTGGGTTTTAAAAGGATAGGCAGCATGAAAGGAGTTCCTGAGCTTAGGGTGCATTTTGAAGTTCCCTAAGCATCTAAATAAGGTTAAAGGGCAATTTTAGCAAATTTTAAAAAAGTATTGGTCTGGAAATGTCACAGGAATATAGAAGGCAATATGAACGATGCTTTCTCATCATTGAAGGAGAAAGTACTCTGGGAAATTGAAAGACATCTAAAATAAGATTTTGAAATAGTTTTACATGATGTGTAATTAACCTTAAGAAGTCTTTGCCCCAAGGTAAAGTCAGGGCTTTTTTAAGATTAGAAAATGAATTAGGTATTTATATGGATTGGTAGACCATTCACTATTCATCATCTGGGCTGTGAAGAAACACAAGGGAGGTGAGGTAATATTTTGCCAGTTAAAGGAATAACGCAACATGTTGAAAAGATGGGCTTTTTAACTTCAAGTATTTGAAAGTGAAGCCCCCACCAAAGCCATCATTCAGGTTTCCTCAGCAGACAGTAGAGAATGGAATTTCTTCAGGGAATGGCGAAGCCTCAGCTAACTTAAATGCCTGTTCTTGTAGGGAATAAATTGCTCTTTGAGGGTACCAGTCTCCCATTAACTCTGGAGGGATCACAGTCATGTTGTTTAAATTCAGTGGGCTGTATCCCTTACTGATAGGAATTGGAAGAATATATCCGCATCTGGAGAAAGCACTTCAGATGTAGCATCTCAAGCTGTGCTAGACTAGATTTTCTGATTTCTGCTTTGACTGGTATTTGCTTCTACCACTAGTGAATATAATCTTAGCTTTCCAGTTAGCAGCTCTATTTTCCTATGAGCTAAGGCTCTTCCAATGCTTTTCTCTTGCCTAAGTGATGTTTTTTTATATATTACAGATAATGACACAGTATTACTGTAGCACTGATAGGTTTCACAGACTTTACAAGGGGAAAGAAAACCCCATTCTGAGTAATTTTTGTCGGGCACAAATTGCGTGGCTAACACAAGAGTTAAGCTTCTTACAACACTTGAGTTGTTAAAATGAAAAAGAATGATCTGTATTTCATGAGGGATATAAAAGACTATGTCCTACTGGCCCTATATTTAAGGTTTTGAAGTATTTGGAAGTTAGGCATCTTTGAACATCTCACTTCTTAGGCACCTGCTTGTTTGGGCGGTGGGTCCTAGGCACATCCAGGTTGGAAAGGGGGTAAAAACTGTGCTGGTCTTTTTGACGGTTTTCTCATGAGCTTCTTTGAAGTCTTAGCCTCAAGCTAAAAGGTAATCCGGGTTTGCCAATTTTACATTTTGTCTGTAGAAAGATGAAATGGAGCCTTCAGCTGCCTTGAAGAAAGGCTACTATAGATCACTGAAAAACTTTCTGAGAGCCTGGATAGCAGCAACAGAGTAAAAAATTTGCCTAATTCTCTCTTTTTATAAGCTATCACTGGCAACATTTCAACAGTGAAGTCTTCACCGTAAAATCTCAGTGCTTGTGAACACAGTAATAGAAATTCATGCCCTGCTCCTGCCCACATTGCTGAGCTGAGAGCTCCAGACTGTCTCATGTCTTCGTTTAATTTCTTTGCATCCTGAGAGAGCTGCTGGTCCTGTGGTGCTAGATGTGCCAGAAGCATAATGGGAACTTGTCATGGTGATCTTGCAGGCTGAGTGGATGAGAGGGCAAAAGAGAAGCAGAGGGATTTGACCAACATCATGCTACACAGCTCTGGTGGGCTGGAGATCCCTGCTGGTGCAGCTAAGTGGGGGAGCCTTTTGATATCAATCATAGAATCATAGAATAGTTATGGTTGGAAAGGACCTTAAGATCGTCTAGTTCCAACCCCCATGCCATGGGCAGGGACACCTCACA